>JAQJVL010000022.1:2337571-2584833 GCA_035578905.1 Stictocephala bisonia
GTTTTTGGGTTTTGAATTAAATGTATTGCTTGCAATACAAAGAACTTTATAAAGTTTATAAATTTTTGGGCTTACAATTCCATTAACCCAAGTTAGCTGTGAAAGAATATTTTCCAAATTGAAACTTATTAAAACTCGTCTGAGGTCCACAATGACAAATCAAAATTTTGAATCTTTAATAATCATGCAAAGTGAAAAGGTTTATTATGAGTAAAATTGATGGTGAAACGATAATAAACAAATTGTGTGACTCAAGCACAGAAATGAGGCGTTTACTAACATTCTAGGACCATTCATTTAAATTACTTATTGTTAGTGTTTGGCTCTATCACTTACCTTAATACTAGTAAACGATGTATTTTACGATTATTAAATACATTAGGAATTATTAAACCAAAGCGCCTTGTTTCATTTATCTGAACCTTCCGATGTCAGGGGATTTTGTAATACACTAATACATTTAAATTTACCCAAGTAAATAATATATAATAAACAGATGTAGAATATGAAATAATATATAGTTACAAAAATAAAGTGAAGATTTATATCTATATATATTTTTTTTTTATTAGAAAATTTGTTACAGATTGTTTTGAACAGTTATTTTGAACTAATTGTTCAAATAAAAAATAAAAAAGATCTTGGATTACAAGTTGCAAAAATGTACTCAGATAGCGTAAAATTGCCTATTTCAATGATGGTATTTTCAAAAATTTTCCGGGGGCCCCCGCTTCCGTTGGGGGGTATTCCATACTCCCCAAACCCCCCAGAATATTTTTTCAGGTACAGTTCCAGCACCTCAATTTCTAGAAATCGACCTCTATATATATATGTATTAGTATATATATATCGGCGCCCTTGGCGACGGTTGTCCACCGCCCTTTTCAATGAGCCAGTCCGGGCCTGGTTTAGTGTTATGCTCTTTAAATCTTTGTATAAACGATCGGTTTGTGTAGCCAATGTATTGTTTATTGCATGGGGGTGGACATGTGATTTTATAAACTCCGCTTGTATTTTCCTGACACTGCTTGATGGATTCTGTTTTATATGTTGGTATTGGGTTGGTTATAACTTTGTAAGCTGGGGTATATCCTGCCTTTTTAAATACTCTACCAACTTTTTCTGTGAGCTTGTCAGTATAGTTGATAGCTACATATTTTGGCTTATTTTCTGGGTGTCTTGGGGATTTTCGTTATTTGTTGTTTTTATTAATCTTTTTGCGAATTCTATTGATCATTGTGTCAATTATTGATATATTGTATCCATTGTTTGTTGCTATGGTTTCTATTATTTGTTTTTCTTTACGGTATTCTTTGTCATCGAGGTTGTAATTAAGTTTAAAATATGTTATATCAAAATGTAAGACAACCTTCATAATAAGAGGAACAGCTATAAATATGTACTTAGAAAATGATGAACTTAGAAGGCATTGTTTAGAAAAGAATTCTTATTCAATTAGAAGACAACATTCTTTTAAATATTAATAGTACTGTTACTATTCTTGTCTTATGCTTTGCTTGTTCCGTAGATCTTTTCAATTTTAATTTCCACAATAGAAAATGACATGTTTTGTTGCTTTGCTCCAGTACAAATTATTTAAGACATAAGGTTCAACTAGTTTAACTTGTTATGGTCTTTATTATTAGACTATGTATAAAATTTGCATAACATTACAGTCTAAAGCTACAAATATAGTGTTCTTGCAGACGGCTGATAGGTTACCACCAGATTTGTTTGCTATGATTTACCACGCGTCAGTGACAGTACAGATGATCCAGTGGTCCTTGCAGTGGGGTCTGCTCGCAGTCTGGCTCACTAGTGGGTTGTGCCTGCTCGCCTGCTGCAGACAGTCAGCTTCAGTCACTGACAACACACCCACACATTCCCCCTCACTGAATCCCCACACTACTGAGATCATTGTCCTCAGACTAACATCTGTTTGAAATATAGTAATCTGATGAACTTTGTGTTGAAACAAAGTCCTGGTTTGTAAGTTTTAAGAGGAATTTAATGCATATTTTTATTTAATACATATTCAAATGTACTATCGAATTCAATGTTTGTTTGCATTTCATACATTTTAAGGATTTTTCCAAACTAATATTTAATTTTTGTAAATTGTAAGATATTGATGTTTAGTTATGTAAAGTGAATAGTTCAGCATGTACAGTTTCAGATAAGTGTAAAATTACTGTGTTTTACTGTTTTTCACTACTAGTACAAATAAAACTTCCAACTTTATATAAATTTTAGGTATTAAACGTATTATATTAAAAATCTTGTCATATATTCATGAGTTTCAGTAAATATCCTTGTGTGATTTCCTTGCTTAATCTCCTAGTAGCTTCAGAGGTTGGACTGATATATAGATATATATATATATAGGGTGTATGTCACAGCAGTTGTTTTAGAATTTAGCTAATGACAAACTCAATGCAAGAACAGAAAAAACTTACAATTTAGTTCCCTAAAACTTCTCCCAGTTTTCATAAATGGAAAAGTATCATTCCAGATCACGAGTTACTACTGAAAATGTTGGGTTCCCAGTCTAAGAATAATGCTCTTAACATCTCTCATCAGGACATGATTGGAAACTCAAAGGACAATAAAACTAAATTGTCTGAACAGGAGAAGACTAAAATGTCTGATTGGACGTTCATCAACAGGGAAAAAACTTACTAATAAAAAAGTAGCACAATGCAGTAAATCAACATATGTGGATGTGGATACTTGTAATAATTTTTCATGTCTTGATAATGATAGTTTTGAAGTTTAACGGGAAATTTCTAAGAGCAACAATAAAAAGGCTTTAACAGAACCTCTGATAGAGATTCAAATGGGTAGACCATTGCAGACAGTACAAAAACACGCCTATCTGTGAATAAAACAACTCCTTCCGAGAAACAAAAGCCAGATCATAAACTAAAACTGATGTCTAACAGTCAAGGTGCAAGAGATCTGATTTTACACAATTTTTTATAAACCAATTTTAATTCTTTTGGTCATATTTTACCAGGGGCTAAAATGGAGTCTATTATTTATTACAGCTGGGCAAAATAACAAGAAACTAAGCTCATATTCAAAATCAGACTAAATTTTATGGATTGGTGGTGGTACTAATTATATTTCGAATGATCCTTCTATAAATTGTCATAATATGCAAGATGTAAGTAAAACACTTCTCTCTACAATTGAAAATGCAGCTGTTCAATATGCACAAACTAATTTATTACGGTCCACAATACCTTATAGATACAATCAACAAGAAGCTAGTGAAGAAAAAAAATATGGAATATAAATAATGATATCAAAAGCTTAATTAATAAATATTCACATCTACATCTCCTTGATCTCTGGCTTCTTCCGAAACACTTTCATACCCAAGAATCAAGAACTTTATTGCCACAGATCATAGTCACATGAATTAGGCATAATCAGTTTTTATGTTAAAACTAAGAGAGTTACATGCATAAATATGTTATATTAAGTTAAGTACAAAGGTGTTAAAACTGCAAGTAAATAATTAAAAATATAAATAGCATACCAAAATATGTAGTCATGAACAATTCGGTCCTTCACTAGCCTAATGATTACTTAAATTCTATATTCACAGGGGTTTCCAAAAATTCCCTAATGCTATAGAAAAGGTTATTGATTAGCCAATTGAAAATAGAAATTCTAAAACTACAAAAATCAGCTGTACGAGCAAACTCGGACAGCTTGTTAAAAAATTGCATACTGTAAATTTTGAAAGACTTACAAATTTTGCCAATCTGTGCTGAGGTATGTCCAGGAGTGTGGTTTGTCTCATTAGATGTCCATGTATATTTTTCCTAGTTAGAAAATCATGTAGGTTTTTTTTTATAAAGCAACACAGTAAGTATGTAAAGGTTAGTGATTGTAAGTATTCTCTGTTGAATGAAAAGTGGTTTGCAGTGATCCCCAGGACTTTTACTTGCCAGAATTCTAACAACTTTTTTCTTATTTCTTTTTTCTTATCCATATTGCAAGTGGGACTGGAAAGTACCACCATGATCTACACATTAATAAAAGAGGGAAGAAATTAGTAGCCTCAGAAATGAAATAGATAGTAGAAACTGATCTTATGCCAAACAGGAACACCATGATTAAAAACAACAAATTTTATAAACTAGGCTATGGAATTTTAGACTCACATCCCCTTCAAATCATTGTAAGAAGGAAAAATGAGAGAGGTTATAAACAATTTTCAAACTGATAAGACCATTGCTTTTTCTCATTGCATATCTTGTAATATTCAAGATTGCAGAAATATGAGTGAGGGTGTAGCAAGGGATTTTAAGCATGAATTTGGACAACCAGCTTTAGGTGACTTTTGTGAAGAACACTTGACATGTTGAATGCTGCATAATGTAGCTACTGTTTATCAATAAGTTTTTCAATAAGCCACATTTACATGATTATAATGGGCATTTCAGAATCTTATAGATGACTTTAAGAAAAAAACCGCTAAGAAAATTAATTTGCTTACCCATGGGGTGCACTTGGGCCCCAATAAAAGACTTTGTGGCTAATACTGTAAAATTCCATAACTCTACACATGCTTCAGTTGAAATTATTACTTATAAATGTAATAACAACAGAGATTTATGGAAGGGACTCTCTTAACATCAATTTGTTGGAAAACTGAAGATTCAAATTATGGAGCAATTAAAGCATGCCAATGAACACAGAGATCAAGAGCAGAGTGATTTCTCCAGGTCCTAATATACAATCCATCATGCTGCAGAGGAGTTTGTCTCAATGGTGCTCTTTCTCCCCATCACTCCATCAGCTACCACAAGGAGCTGCCTTATACAAACTGAGGATTCACAGTTTGCCCAGCTGATTGATCAACCTCACAGGATTCTAGCAACAGCTTCCAGCAACATTGACAGTGAGAAGTGTACAGAAGTAAGTGATATTGAAAAGCGGAGTATTGTATCAAATTGTGAGGGTTCTCAATCTTGTGAATTTATTGTAAATAGATACATAGAAAATAATTTAAGACTTGATTTAAACTAGGCTATAATAACAGCGAGCTTGACTCGGCCAACATACAAAATATCAAAAGTAATAATAACTTAGCATATAAAGAAATAACAGTCTTGCACTTAACCAGAATGTGCAGCACTTACCCTCAAAAGTAGACATCTTATGATTTAATCTATATGAAATTGATCCAGATATCGTAGCCCTTACAGAGCACAAGATGACTGATGAAGAGGTGTCTTTATTGAATTTAGAAGGGTATAATGTTTGCTCTAGTGTTTTGCAGATATCAAACTTGTGGGGGATGCTTCGCTATGATACCAAGTTCACCCTTTTCTGATGCTTCGCTCAAACCTCCTCCCTGTACCACGCCACTTCTCCTTGTCTGAGAGGCTTTACTCAAACTACTCGAAAATAGTACTGTCAGTTCAGTTCAAGTTGTCTGCTATTGTCAACACTGAAATGAAAGAAGAACTTATTAGTGCCGTCTAGAACGTACCTGTGCTCTGGACTATGTACAACAGGTAACTCCACAACTGAAACTTGTCTATTTCGTGCACGGAAAATCGCCTATTATACAGGTTACCAATCATCCACCATTTAGTCACCGCAGATATTTCGTCACTATCTTTCCTCGGTTCACATAACATTGCAAACAAAACTATAACCAGCTTTGAAGACGAAAACACATCAAGTTAAGTACTTTATATTTTGTACAAACCATTAAGAGGATAAATCGTTAAGTTAACTTACTGCCTGTTCAGCCTGTCTGCATGACACAAGGGATGTGTCTTTATCATAAAGCAGGCAATTGGTACTATCCAGTCGTCAACCTAGGTAATATATTATTATTAGAAAAAGCAGGGGCCCTAATATATAACATCGCTTATTATTAGGGATGCGATGCTTTACTGCCATCAGATTTGACATTCAACCATTCCAATTTACTATCTGTTGGCGGTCACTTGACCAATCTTAAATCACTGTCCTTTAAGCCATAATTTTCTAATTTGAGAAGTAACATATTGTTTGAAGCATATATAGTTTTTTAATTAGCATAATACTTGTTGGTACATATACAGTACAAGTAAACGTCACACAACACAAATGTATTACAATATAAGCACAAAATGCACAAATATATTACAATATAAGTATAGAATGCACAGAAAAGATCTCATAGTATAAGAGATATAGATTTTTTTATTCAAGAGCATAAATGACTGATTATACCAGGGAATCTATAGCCAATATTGTGAATTTAACTTTCCTGAAGCCAAAATGACCAGGCACCAGAAGGATATGTGCTTCAAGACGCTCATACAACTGTGCACTGTGCACAAATCAGAGCTTCGTACACCTTAGAGAACACAGGAATCACTGATAACGGGCAATAGCTTGAAACATTATCTTTTGTTGCTTATAATTTGGTACTGTTTCAGAGAGCTTGAGAACAGTGGAGGAAACACCTATCAGAAAGTACATTTATCAAATGTGCTAGTAAATTAGCAGATTAGACAGAGCCATTCTTATACTAACTAAGTAATTAACTAAAATAATGCTAGCCTTAGGTCTTTTTATTTTAAATTTTACAGCGGTACTGACCCACTCACCCATTCACGTACAGTAGTGATATACAACCCACCTACACATACACTTATGGTGTTAATGACCCACCCACCCTTCCATACACGTACAGTAGTGATGAACAACCCACCCACACATACACTAACAGTGGTGTTGACCCACCCACCCATTCACGTACAGTAGTGATGTACAATCCACCCACATAAACACTTACTGTGTTAATTGTACCATTGTGCATGTATGGGTGGGCGGGTGGGTCAGTACCATTGTGCGTGTATGGGTGGGCGGGTTGGTCAGTACCATTGTGCGTGTATGGGTGGGTGGGTGGGTCAGTACCACTGTGCGTGTATGGATGAAAGGGTGGATCAGTATCACTGTGTGTGTGGATGGTCGGGTGAGTCAGTACCACTGCATGTGTATGAGTGATTATATATATATTGTGTATGAGCATATATCAATAATACCACTGTAAGTATATGGGTAGGCGGGTGGGTCTCCACCACTATACGTGTAAGGGTGGCGGGTGGGTCAATACCACTGTACGTTTATGGGTAGGTGGGTGTTTTAAATTTTTAGGTCTAGGAAGTTCAGGGGTAAATCAGAAATTTACAAAAGGTATCTCTTTCTTGTATGTAATCCCTACTGCTCAGTGAATATATTTTGAACTTAAGAGGGGGAGGGTTGTTCAGAAGCCTGCCAATAGTTAACTTGAAAATGAAAAAAATGCTTAGTTGGCTGTCATTGATTTAATCATGTCAAATCAGGTGAGCACATTCAGATCCAGGAAATTTTACTTCCGTATTCATAACATACATCCTAAGGGAAGAGGTGAAGTATGTGGTCTGCTACTTTGTGCATGCTAACAGGGGCCTCATAATAGGTATATGAGGATGGCTGGCATGGCTACTTTGGGCATCCGGGCCAATTCCTCAGTGTGTTCCTATGTTAACATCTATGTGGAAGACACTGAGTTCAGAGCTCTTCTTGATTCTGGCTCGGCTCGCTGTCTCATTTCCTCAACTTTCTTTTAGCATCTTTCTAACCGTGGCCGGCTGAAACACACTAAGGAGTCGTCTCTTGTTTACTGGGTTGCATCGAATCCTGCTTTGCCTATACTTCTTAAGTGCTCCTTTGAGTTTAAAATATCTGGCTTTTCATGTTTGTGGAGCTTCCTCGTTTCGAAGGACCTCAGAGTGCCAATTATCCTGGGAGCGGATTTTATTTCTAAGAATAGTCTAGTTCTGGACTTGCAGAACCAGCATGGGGTTTTCCACTTCAATTGCAGAGTGTTGGTTCCTCTCGGTGACTGCTTTTCTGTTGCTTCTGCAGTCCGAGAGGTAGATTGTGAGGCGGAACCTACTAAGGTGGATCCCATTGGTCATCTTCCCCCTCAGCAGGGAGCAGCTATCAGAGAATTGTATTCGCACTTTCCTGTTATTGCTGACTTCCCAGCTAGGAGTTACTCGTCTTCTTGCATGAGATCCACCTGACTTTGCCGGTGCGTTCTCACCCATACAAACTTGCTCCACTCAAGATGGAATTTCTTTGAGAGGTGATTAAAGATCTGCTTGAGCAGGGAGTCATCGAAACCTCCCGATTAACTTATGCCAGTCCAGCATTCCTACCGAAGCCTAATGGGAAGTCTAGGCTTGTCTTCGACTATCGGCGTTTGAATGCCAATGTGTCCGTCGAGTCAGTAACCCTTCCAGACTTGCATTAAGCATTTGACTGCTTCGGTAAGGCCAATTTTTTCAGTGTTTTCGATTTGACCCAGGCTTATTTTTAGTTTCCTCTTGCTAAGGAATCAAGACATGTCACCAGCTTTTGTGTTCCTTGGAACTTTTATCAATTCACTCGTGTTCCTATGGGCTTAGATATGGGAGCCCAGACTTTAACCAGGCTTCCGGATTCCATCTTTCATGTTGTGAAATTCAACTACGTCTTCAACTACCTAGACGATCTTCTTGTCTACAGCAAAACGTTCCAGGAACACTTAGAACACCTGGAGGAAGTTCTGAAGCGCTTTCGCAGGACTGGCCTTACCATCAATCCTGACAAAGTCACCTTCGCAAAACCTGAAATTTCCTTCTTAGGTCATCTAGCCTCCTCTTAGGGCATCTGCATTGATCCTGCTAGGGCACAGGGTATCCGGGATTTACCTCCTCTCCGGGATGCCAAGGGTGTAGCCCGTTTTGTGGGAATGGTGAACTTCTACCGTCATTTCATCCCCAACGTGGCCGAGCTTTGAATGAGTTGAGGAAGAAGGGTGCGAAGTTTGTTCGGTGGCAAGCGCAGCAGACGTCTTTTGATGATTTTAAGGAGGCCGTTATGCAGCCTCCAGTTCTGCGGATGACTGATTTTACTCCTAAGTTCATCTTACAGACTGATGCCTCCTCCTCTGCTATTGCTGCTGTGTTGTCCCAGGAGTTCGATGGTGTACGGCAGCCCATTGCTTTTGCCTTTCGTACTTTGACTCCCAAAGAAAAGAAAGCTTCTTCCATCTATGAGCTAGAGTTTGGCTGTGGTCTTTGGCAGTGGCGTAGCGAAGGGGGGGTCTGGGGGGTCCGGACCCCCCCCCCCGAAATATTAAGACATATTAAAAAATAACTAAGCATGGAGCAGGGGAAAGAAAGGAGATTACTCTTTTCTTTATCTTTATCATTACTGTTGTTTTACGCAACGATTAATTATCATTACCATTGTTAAAAAAAGGTTTGTCGTTTTGTTATAGTTTAATTCATAAATTATCAAACGATCCGTTTGGGCTAGGCGCTGTGTAGGGTAGTGTAGTGTAATGGCGGTATTTGTATAGCTGGCCGAGTTACGACTATGGACTGTTCACAGTAAGTCTGTTCGTACGCCAGCCGCTAGTGGTTTAACACGGATTTCATATGTTCTACCCTTGTTGTCAGGTCGTGATCTATTGTCCGCCATTACGATTTACAGCTGAAGTTTGCTTGTGTTTGGCCGAAGATTTGCGTGTAGTGAGGCTTGAGAGTAGTGACCTCGTAGTGTCGTCAGCTGAATTAGATATTTTGTACTTTCTCGAGTGACAGTGCCGGATGCTGAATTGTTCTTTTGTTATCTGTTTGTTTAACGTTAAAGTAATCAAGTTTTTATTGTACTTCTCACTTTTTTTCTTTATTGCTTCTTTTAAAAATGAGTAATGAGAACGATTGACAGTTTTTCAAACAAAAAACTTTTAAAAACGGATTCGGTATTAGTGAAAAAGTGGTAGTTTCATTGTTGCCACGAGAGATAGAAGAACACCACTGTGGCTCCAATAGAAGAAAAAAAGCAGTTCGCTTACTCCAACTCCGTGTTGTATCGTCTCGTGATCAATCCTAGTACAAGTAGGCCTACAGAATCTCAAGTAAGCATTATTGGCCTAACCTCTGTATTATTGGCGTTAGTTTCTGACCTGTTATTTCACTCCAAAACAGAGTTTTCTAAAACTATGGGTTGAAAAGTAAAGTACCTAAACGATTTATTTATCCAGATGAGAGTTTTGTTTTTCCAGTACCCACCATCAACAATAAAAAGATTATAAGTTCCAGAGCACTTGGTTAAAAAGATTCAAGTGGCTGGCTTATTCTAAGGGCCTGAAGGATGGAACTTATTGTAGTTTTGTTGTGTGTTATTTGCCAATGAATTCACTGGTAAAGGCCAACACCAAAAATGGGAGCCTTAGTAACTGTCCCTTATAGAAAGTGGAAAGATGGCATAGAGAAATTCACCTCTCACAGCAACTCTGAGTACTCAAATTTTCCTTGTCTAGCTGCGGGAAAATTATGAAGGAGATTCTGGCGAGTAGAAGACATCAAAGTGATGTTTGGATTCGCAAAGAAAAAAGAAAAAGAACAAATCAGAGCTTCTCACTCAGCCCTATAATTGGACACAATTTATATTCTGTGGAGAAAATGAGATTACCCCTTCGGGGGAGACATCGGGACTGTGGGCCAATGACGGCCCGAAAAACCTTTAGGAAAAGGGAGGGCAAATTTCGAAGCCTTGCTCAGGTACCGAGCAGTTACTGATGAAACTTTAAAAAACCAGCATTTTCTAATAGTGACGAAATGCAAATCACCATATATTAGTCCTGAGTTCGAATATAGAAATTATTGACCATTTGTGGACAACTTATACGAAAAAAGGTTGTTACAATCTGTAAATAGTGCAGATTGTTTTTTCCATTTTAGGAGATGAACGCTTGATGTGTATGGAAAGAGCGTTTTCAACCTATTGCTATTCCGATACATTTCGAATGAAACACAAACCGATCCCTGAAATGGGAGAATTCGTTGATTCACCCACATAACTGATTTGTCTGCTGAGAGCATATACGAAAATATGTAAACCATTTGTGCAAGTGTAGGTACTCATACAATGGGATATAAAAGTCATTGGTCATGGGTACGTTGTTGTTCAACGTTTAGTGGGCACTTTGTCTGGAGTACATCAATGATTACGGGAATAACACCCCAAAGCGGTTTATGGTGCACTGTGTTGCACTCCGACTGAATTTGGTTTTGAGTGGACTCCTTAAAACATCCCTTACATAAAGGAATTGTTTGGGAGACTATTAATGAAAGTGGCATTCATGATGAGAAATATATTCTCAAAGTTGGTGATATGCTAAAAAAAATATTGAGAATCTTGTACCCAAAATCAAAAAAACGCGCCCCCCCCCCCCCCCCCTCCTTCGCCTGTGTGACACAGATTATCGAAAGACAAGATTCGGTCAATACATTTGTTGAAGTTTTTCCCAGCCATAGTCTGTACTCTGCAAGAGGTTATCTAATTCTAGTTTGAGTGGATATCGTTTCAGCTGCAATATCCTAAGCCTCTGTTGAAAAAGGAAGTTTCCTTGTTGCAATGGGGTGTGTGATTTTCATATGTAGCATCTACTCTTCCTCTTTCCAAAAGTACCTCCAAAAACCTGAACAGTGACAATATCGTTTCTGCCCTTAAATTTGCTGATGACACGGTTGATCGACTGAAGGACTTGCGAATAACTGTCTGAATGAAGGTAGCAGTGATATTAAACAATTCACTTTGTATATTTGAAAAAGGCTTGAAAAAATGTCTCAGATTAATTTTGGAACAGCAATTGTTGTGCCCGGCGAAAGTGGGGAAGCAACAAACAAAATGCGGAAAACCCCCCATTTCTCTACTCCTGAGGGGAATATTATCGTCCGGTCATTATTCGGATACTTGCATCGATTCGTTGATTATAAGTTTGGTTGACCGGTTACGGGAATACAGAGATTTCTAGAAGGCTCTAGATTGTTTGACTCCCAAAGAATACAAACCAAAAATATCACAAACTGAAAAACACTGAAAAAACTGTTGTCGATAGTCAGTGTCTGATTGTGAGGGTCGAGGCAGAGTATATGCTGTGGAGTACGAAATGGAAAAATGGTAAAAGAATTGAAATTCCCAATAAAAAATAAAAAGGGGGGGGGGGGATTAAATCATGTTCAGTTCTAAACACCTGCAGACAAAAACTTTACCATTCTATAAACTACTTACTTCAGGTACTATTTAGTATTTATAAAACTAAGTAGGCTATACAAATAGATTTTGGTAAGTTTTGTTTGTGGGAACGATACATATTTTTACACGGTTTTTTTTTAGATACACTATTTGAAAATATTTAATTCAAAACGATTTTATAAATACAAACAGTTAAAATAATTTTATCGAAATAAAAAACTTTAAAAAATCTAAATTATCCCTAATGATTTCTGGTCGAAACTAAAAGATAATCAAATGGAAATAACTTCTAATAAACTTTTTCTGTTGCAGAGTGCTTTGCTACATTACCCGTCTCAAACTAGCAGAGGTTGGTTAGATCCTCTCTTCTCTCAAGAGAATAAAAGCTACCTTGAGGAATTATATGAGTAATGATACGATTTAAATGGGCTTGCTTATATCAATTCACTATCCTGCTCCAATCAACAGTGACCGAGCTATCGATGAGATGGTCAGAAGTGGAATTAGGAGATTAGTGCTATACTTATTATTGTTTTATTTTGTTAATTATTCCTATTCATTATATAATGTAAAAAGGTTATAAATATATTTTATCGATACTATACACTGTTGTTTTTTTTAGCATAGCCTTACTCATCTCTTTGACAGAGTTCTGAACCTTCCCGGGACAAACTTCAACACTATATTATGTGTTGTCATATTGAAAATCATGAATTTAAAAAAAGATTATTTTGAATGATGAAGTTTTTTTCGATTACGAAAAGTGGTTAAAATTAATTTAAAACCCTAGATTTAGTCTTCTGTTTTTCAAATAAATTTTACCGTAATGGGGTACCCCTCATGTCGTTCAACCTCCACCCCCCTCATGGGATCTGCATATTCAAGATGCAGATTATATGTCACTTTCACGTTCTGGAGGTACTTTGATAAGAGGACAAGAGTGATGCTAAATATGAATAAAATTCTTTTCAATCGGTGACTGCTCTGTACCTGAGTAACGTTCGAAATTTACCCTCTTTTTCTAAGGTTTTTCGGCTGTCAGTGGCCACTGCCCCGATGTTCCCAAATGAGGTATTTCATTTCCTCCACAGAATATGATTGTGTCCAATTATAGGCTTCGACTGAATTCTGTTTTGTTCTTTTTTCTTTCTTCTCCTGTGTATCCAAACTTCACGTTGATGCCTTTTACTGCGCCAGAAGAATCGACCTTCATAATGTTTTCAGTGAGCCATACATGAAATTTTGTGGTACCCAGATGTTGCTGTGTGAGGTGTGCTTTTCTATTGCGTCTTTCCCGTTTCTAATGGTATAGTTACTAAAGCTCGCATTTTTTGGTATTTGCCTTTACAGTGACCTTCTTGGCAAATTAACCACAACACCAAACCCAGGATCCCCCTGGTTTTGGACCCCCCCCGAACGAAATTCCTGGCTACGCTACTGGTCTTTGGTATTGACAAGTTCCGCAGGTTCCTATAACATGCGGAGTTTCTGTTAGAGACTCTTGGCTACTTGCTCATTCGACATCTCGGGAAAATTGGTCGCTGGGTAGTTAAAATCTCTGCCTTTAAGTTCCAAGTCCAATACGTGCGTGGTAGGCAGAATCTCATAGCGGATGCTCTATCCCGCATGTATCATGAAACCAGCGACCCTTCACCAAAAGTAGCCAGCTGCTGTGGGGCTGTGCTACTTGACTTTCCTTTAGCATTTGACAGTCTGCTTCTCCATTAACAGCAAGACCCTGAGCTGTCTGTTTTCTTGTGTGAGCTTCAAGAGGGAGGAATCCACACTTCATATTTTCTGTCCAAAAGGGTTCTATGTTGCCGGCCTCAACGTGGTGGAGGACCCAAATTTGTGCTGCCAGACATCCTGGTCCCGATAATCTTTTAACTACTTTTACAACTCTTCCGTGGATGGTCACTTAGGGATTCACAAGACCATTGCTAAGAATCGTCAGAAGGTCATCTGGAAGGGCATGGACCGGGATAATGCTGAAAGGATAAGGATTTTTCACCTTTGCTCTCTGAGCAAACCCAGTCAGAATGCTAAGTTGGGGCTGTTATCTTCTGAAGTGGCGGAACGGCCCTTTGAGAAGGTTTTCATCAACTACGTGGGTCCTTTCCCACGTAGCAAGTCAGGTAACCCTCACCTACTTGTTTGTGTTGATGTCTTCGCAAAGTTTTGTTGGCTTTTTCCCCTTCGCAGTGCTACAGCTCAGATCACAATCCATGCACTCAAGTCCCAACTTTTTCAGCACTTTGGTGTACCTGCCACTATCGTCTCTGAAAAATTAGGGTCACAGTTTCTCTTATAAGGAGTTCGGCATTTCGTTTTGGGCATATCCATCAGCCTTTAAACTACCTTACCTTTCTTACCCACAGCTTTCATGCAGACGCGCGGTTCAACCGCAATCTCAGGTCCGCTCTCGTTGCTTTCCTTTCTTCCAAGCAGAACACCTGGGATGAAAGCCTTTCCTGGCTTCAGCTGGATTTTAACTCGGCTAAACATGACATTCACAGTGCTGTACCCTTTGAGTTTCTCCATGGGTTCGCTCCAAACAAACCTTTATCCAGCTTGTGGAGTCTTAATTATCTTCTGCCAGCGTCTGGTAACTCTGATGTCCTGGCGACATAGGACGCTGCCAGACGCAAACTTGTTCGGTTTAGGGAGCATGTGAGGAGAAGGTACAACTGAGGTTGTAGGCCCAATCCTTTCCAGATGGGGGATTTGGTGTATTGTCAAGCCCATTGGAGAAGAGGGCTGTTAAGTTGTGTTTCAGGTGATCTGGTCCCCACCGCATCCAGAGGTTTCTTTCACCTGATACTGCCTTACTGATAGATCCCCAGTCTGGCAGGGGTTTCCAGAAGGCTCATGTTCTCAATTAAAGCTTTACCAGGGCTTGGTTCCAGCTGCTTGGAATGTTAACACAGGGGAAGTCGGGGAGCCGAGAGACTGATCACTTCTTTGTTTCTCCTAACTGTACTTGGTTTCCCACCTTCTCTCTTTTCTTGCTAGGCCTAGCATTTTCCAATGGGTTCTCTTTGAGTCTCCTTGTTTAGGATTTTTTTCGTACCTATGTTCACGTCCAAGGAAGGTTTTGGTCTTCTATGGTGCTGGAAGGGGATCGCCTGTAGTTGGAGCTTTGCCCTCTTTTTTTGGAGGAAGGTTGTGCCATAGCACAGAGTCGAGTTGTTTCGAATAGCCGCCTTACTCTTTGTTGGTTTTTGTTTGTGTGTCTGTGTTTCTTTTCGTTTTTCCTTTTGTGTTCTTCGTCCTTCTGAGTACGGTGCCATCGCAACCACCAGGGCCGGCGAGAGCGATCGCGGGCCCCAGAGGGTGGACCTAATCCGGTCCCTAGGTATGGTAATGCTCATTGAGGCGTTTTGTTTGTGTGTGGGGTACACGGGGGTCTAGGGAACTCCCAGTCCCTGAGATTGAGAACAATGTTGAATTACAGATAAAATTAAATCATTTTGGTGTAATCTAGACCTGTTTCACTTATTCATTCATAAATTTCTTTTCAGGCTGTTTCCATATTTAAGTAAAACCACAAATTTAGGCACTCAGTTGAAGAAATACAAAATGGTTTTAATTGAAACCTGTAAAAAAAAAAAAATTACATAATAGAAAAATTTAATTAAAACATCACATGAAATGTAAATGTTGAATTAATTGAATAGACAATGGTATTTAAAAAGAAAAACTACAACATGTTTTTTGATTGAAGGAAATTTGTTTTTATTAATCACATATACATTAATTACTTATCGTTTTATTCACGTAGATAAATTATGTTTAATGTATTTTTTCCATATACAAAGTAAACAACACTTTTTCGTCATTAGTCTTTAATCTTAATTAACCTATGATTACAAATATACACCAAAACTCCTCTTCTGGCTTTTCTTGACGCAAATTCGTCAATTATTCTATCTACATTTGCTTCTTTTACTAGGTCCATTTCCACCGCCCAAAAACCACCTAGGGCTTGACAAACCTGTTTGACACATTGTTGAGCGGTAGAACGTTTTTTATTCTGTTTAATACTGAAAACGAACGTTCTGACCTGGCGACTGTGGCTTGTGGAATTGTTGCAAAAATTCTCAACGCAACAGTAAGATTTGGGAAATAAAGATCCCTAATTGAAAGAAGTCAGTGTTTTCATTTTTTCTTGAGAAGTTCAAGGGTTAAAAGTGTTTTTCCACAAAGTTTTGCTTGCATATATTTGGCTTGCAGATCACCAGTTCCTCAAGAAGATCGGTTCCAGATCCTTTTGTGTAGTTTTGTACTAGTTCAGCAGATTTTAGTTTCGATTCAGGTCATCTGGCTATTTTCTTTGAAAGACCACAAAAACAGAAAAGGTACTACACAATCGCTGACTGAACTTAAAAACGCATTTCATGTCCCCAATGACAATGTCCAAAATGACATTTAAAAACTTTGTTGTTTAAAAGTTTTCATTTTGCATCAAGTTTATGTTCCATTATTGTCATCACACACCTCGTCTCGTCCTCGTCCGCGTCTCAGCTGCCCTTTTCGTTTCCTCCTTCTTTTTTTTCTTTCCTCTCATAAGTTGTCTGTGGACATCCTATGTTTTCAGCAACGACCAAAACTTCATTGAAGATTTTATCCCTACCATCATTTCCGCAAAACTTTCAAATCTTCTATCATTTTTGACTTAGATTCTTCGAACGCTACATCTAAGGTTCACCACGGTCATTCTGTAATACTCTGTTGACTGTGTCAAGGGCGTTTTTCATATTTGTGTTTACCAAACCGATGCAAGAAGAAGGCAGTTGAAGCTCTTGAAGTATTTCTTCAGTCCCTCTACGTCTCGAAGACATTTCTGCTGTCAAAATTTAGTTTGATCACTTCCTTTCAAGTGTTCTACTATTCCAGGAAGATGAGCTGCATCAGGTCTTACACTATCCACTCTTGCTGGAACCATCGTGTTTTTGGACATGGGTGAATGAGATCCGGTATTTTTATTTTCTAAATATCCCACCTCTGAGGGGCTGGAACTGATATTGTTTGTACAACTTTTGGACAGCACCCAAAAAAAGTTATAGCCGTGGACAGCACTCCAGCTGCTTGTTCAACACAAAGGTTTTAGGAGTACAAGTGCACGCAGAGTAAACAGCTTCGCTGTTGGCTGATAATATGAAAGCCTGAGCTCCTTTATAGGCACCTTTATATTACTACATTGGTCGTACCCTTGGCCTTTACAGTCTTCTATAGGGATTTCATAGCGTTTCAAAGTACTCAAGATAAGCTCAGCAATATCTTTACACTCTTTTTTGTGCAGATCAGCAAAAAACATAGAAGGTCGTTTTGCACTTTTGTTAGGGTTCAACTTTCTTCTTCAGTTTCATGCAACGTATTCTCAAAATAAATGCATGTTGTTCAAATGTGGGCTGAATCAGGTGTTGCATCAACAATTACAGAATAAATACCTAGCTTTTTCTCTTTCTTCTAGAATTACCTTTGATAACTTGGGAAGAACAGTAATTACTATAAATTCATTCTGAATTCATCTTATTGTAGATGAGCGACAGGTAGTGAACTTGCATTCGTTCCCCTTAGGTTGATACAAACGAACTTTATTTCAAATGCTCGTTTTAACACAGGATCATAATTTTCTAGCAGTTCTAAGATGCCACAAAATTTCCATTAGATGGGTCTCCTATTTTTTCAGTTAGTGCCTCTAAAAGCAAGTCCTCTTTCAGCTAGAAACAAATCTAGTCACATTAAGGGGGGACGGCCAGGCCTATTAAGCCCATGTTAAATTCACTCTTTCTTTAAGGTCATTTTTCTAAAAAGTATAAATGGATTATGAAACCTGATTTTTTATGTTATTAGGAAAGTTGTATATTGTTGAAATAGTTTCCTCATGTAACACATTATAAAAATTTATAAATTTTAGGTATTATATAAAAAACATTTTTTAAAACTTTTTTTTTAAAGATTTTTTTTAACAAAATATTAAGAATGAAAATGATAGAACCCAAAGAATAAGGAAATTGCTACTTGCAAATGATGCAGGAAGAACTAATCTACAAAATAAAAAAAATTGTAGCTGATATCTTTATTAGTTTTTGAGATAATGTACCTTTTTGTTGAAAAAAACTTGATTTTCGGAAAAAAACTCATTCGAAACAAAAAAAGAAAACATGTTATAATACAAGTTAAGCCTACTCTAATGCATTTCTGACCCCATTAAGTTGGGTTTTCTGGATCCTCTAGCTCTTCAAATTTCATCTCTATCCTTTTCTTTGCAATGGCAAGTTGTTTTCTGATCTTTTTTCTTTTTCTTGCTGAGCTTTTCACGCTTTTTGTATTCGGCGTAAATCCTGATGCTTCATTTCTTGCACACATCTAGAGACAGGATTGAATACCAAACTTTTGCAACACTTGACACTTCACTATATTACCCTGGTTAAAAGTTGCAAACAGCTCATAGCACCATGTCCAGGGTTTATTTTTCATTAAGAAAGTAGTTTTGGGGTACTTGCGGACCATATCACACTATCAGTGATTCACTGGAAATTCTCGTGTGCCGCCTATGGAGGCATTTCCTTAAGAAGTTCTTCTTTAGATAAGTCTCTGAAAATAGGGTTGATCTCATCCAAATTTATTATGTCGTTTGCAGTTTCTCATCATACATATCATACTTCACTGTAGTAGTCTAGGTTACATAATTTCTTTTTTGAGTGAACTAGCTTAATCTGTGGTTTCACTAACTTCAGGTAATAGAGCATATTCTCACAGGGGGGATCGTTGAGACTAGGCATTAGACTTGTGCTAGGGTAGGTTACACTGTCACTTTCTAAATTAGGCCTACAATCACAGACACTTTTCTTAATTTTCTGTAACTGAGTTCTATTGGAAAACATGTTTTTTCTTTATAACTTTTGTTGGGAGCCCTAGGCATTTTGTCTAAGATAAAAAATTACAACAAAAACAACAATCACAAACTTACTTAGTAAACACTTTTAAATACTTGGGAATAGCGAGTGTAAACAATAACAATTATTCACACTACATTGATCTACAGACAGCTGGGAGCAGTGCTTGCCATGATAAAAATCAAAAAAAATGTAGACAGCCAGTAAAATAATCAGAGAACCAGTACTATACAAAAGAAATGAACGCCCTAGCGCCTCTTAGGTTGAAGAATTCTTATGATATAGCTTTGGGAAAATTTATCCATAACTTTTTTAATAATTTACAGAAAAAATCAAAAACTAAACTATCTTTTAAAGCTAATTAAATTTGGAAATAAAAATCAATGATTAAAAAATCATTATTTTTACCATAATTGGGGACGACCCCCCTTAAGTAATCGCTTTAAATGGTCACGCCACTTTTCCTTTTCTAGTAGAATGGAATCAAATTATGACTGTCAGATTTTTATCTTTTTTGATTTTATCACCTCTGACTTCCATTGAATGTAGCAGTGTAGTGTGACTACTACTGTTTTCGTGTTCAGGGACCTTATCAAAACAATTTTTTCCAACGTTTTTTTACTTGAAAATCCTTCTGGAAGTGCCAGAGATGAGCGTTTCGTGTGAGGAGTGAGCTAAAAACTTTACACGGCAAACAGAAGAAGGCTTTTTTACTTTGCTCCAAACTAGCCAGTCCCGTGTAATTAAATCGCCATTAGTGAGTTTTTTTTTTAAATACTGAAGTTGGTACTGAAGAACTGGTGATGTCGTCAGGAAATCGCTCTGGCATTGGAAAATGATTGTATTTTAAATGTATACTTGCATCAAAACTGGGGTCCCCTACATCAAAGTGTATGCAAGGTGCCGACGAGGTCGTTTCATCATGAGACTGGGAAGTTGTGACCAGATAGACGTGCTACTGCTCTGTAGCATTAGCAGTGGTTTCAATCTTGTAATTCTCAGTCTCACTCTCACTCTCAGCACTTTCATTTTAGGAGAACAAATATATCTTTGTCGGTAGGAGTAGGACTTATTATTGCATCAGTCTTAGAACTAGTGTTTACTGCTAAACTCAACTTCACTTACTTCAGTATCAGGTGAAAGTGAAACAGAATCGGGTATTTTGAAAAATGTCCAAGTGACAACTGGCCTTCTTTGCTTCCCGTTCTCCTAAACTCTCTATCGTCCTTTTCTTTCCTCTTCTGCGCTCCAGATTTGTGTTTGTAGCTCATTGTTTCTACTTTCCTCTCACTCTTCTAACTTATCACTGAACTAATTCTGATTGAAACACACATGACGATTAACGAACTATGAACGGAACAATAGAACTATCCACGAAACCGCACAGAAAATTGACAGCGTGCAATCAGACGTAAGTAAACAAAGAAGCTAGACTGGAGTCCCTAGACAGATACACTGCCGCCGGGCCGCGAGATGACGGCTAGTGCAGTGTTGCCAACGCTGCATGCTGCCAGTGCTGCCACCTCCGCAGACTTGAAATACCCACCAACTACGGTTAAAAAGACCACTGATTTGTATTTTATAACCAGACCTAGGGCCCCGGACCGGGCCCCCTCTGGGGGACCGGGCCCCGGGCTGTAGCCCCCCCTACCCCCCCCCTGTCACCGGCCCTGGCAACCACCTAGTGTTTGTTCGAAGGTGGGTTGCAGATAGACCATTTGTCAAGAACGGCAGTGTATTGGAAAAAATGGCCATTGAAAATTATTTACTAAACCAAATTGACACCGATTACATTATTAACGAATTTCCTAAAACGAAAGCAAATAAATTTTATTTTTTAATTGGAAGCTTCGTAAATTTTCCCTTTAATTAAATGCAAATGCATTGTTCAATTTGTTGTAAGCTCACTTATGTTGCATTTATTGATTTTCTACACCATTTTAGCTTTGCCTTTTTTATATATAATTGGGCTTTAAGCTCTAAAAATATTACATTCAACTCATAAATTAACCCTAAAACTTTTGTCTCAACCCTTATTCCTTAAGTATTTGTATTTATTTCACTTGTTTTGCAATTATTTGTTTCCACAGAGAATGCCACCTACATCTAAGGGTTTTTACGGGGGGGGGGGGGCGCCGCAATGTTGTTCGCTTACACTGGGAAAATGTCTGCAACCGGCCCTGGCCAACTGAAATGGAGACAGTTGCAGAATCTGTTTGAATGTTTGGGTTGGGTTGGGCTCGCTCTAGTTTCTACGGTACGTAAAGTAAACGCCTCGAGGGGATATGAAGGGGGAGTGACGTCATCAAGTTACGTCACAAGTATAGTTTCCGAGTTAGCCAATTGATTGATTGATCCGAGTTAGTATACATGTGACGAATCCTATTGTATATATATAATGTACTTAATGGATAATAAAATTCTGATTCTGATGCGCATGAATCAGTGGCAGGACCGCCCAGGAACTTTTGGTGGCCCGGGGCAAAGTTTAGCATAGAACTTTAAAACAAATTTAATTACTATAATGATCAAATATACTATAATTTATATTTAGCGCACTTTACAATATTCTTACCATCTCTTTTATTAGATTTTCCTACTAAAACAAGTGTTTACAATAATTAATATTCCTGTTCATTGACGTTTTCTCAGGCCTATCTAGGCTAGCAGCGAAGGCCCGGAAAAGTTTGACTAACTTTTTAAATATTTCCTTAAGTATAATCGCTACAATAACATCAATCTCTTATAGCAAAACTAATATTATTTAATGCTAAATTAATAATAAAACTAGCCACTGCCACAGTCAGTTGCATAGTAGGGCGCAGCAATGCTTCGATCACCAGTTGAGAAACCATCCTCGCCGACTGTTTGTTGGGGGAAGGAGGGGGCCAGTAAATTTGAATAGGCCTAGCTTGGCTTCGCTAGCTATAGAGCAAGCTTAGACTTAGAGTAGCCGAATGTTGGTGGGCGGGCGCGAACATCAGTGCTTCAAAAACGGTCAACCGAAAGTTGAGGTTATGTTGTTGTTTTCAAAACAGGTTGTAGATTACTGGTTGCGTAGCTAATTGATGTTTGAACACAATTATTAATATTAAAACATCTTGTTTATACTCGTGATTTGCATTTGTGCCCAGCTTTTAAATTATTCAAATTTTTATTTGAGGCCAGCTTTTTTGTAGCAACCTAATTTTCGCAGCATAAAACACAGTGAAATATGTATCTATCAAAATGGACACTCCCACCAACCCATTTACTTACAGTGGTATTGACCCTCCCACTAAACAATACTCGTGCAGTGGTTTCAATCATAGTTAATTTCACTTATCACGTAATAAACAATAAATAAATACTGTATTAAGGATTAACAAAAATATAAATGGCTTACTCGATCGCCAGTGACAGTAAACAATTTTGAAAAAAATTTTGATAGGTCGTATATTGATTCTATTAATGTAGGGGAGAGTGGGGTAAAACCGGGAAGTCGGGAGCAAACCGGGTACCCCCTTCTAGCCTCTTTAAGCGCTGCAATCGCGTGGAAAACAGATGAACTACCTTCCACATTGAGGAAGAAGCAGCGGTCATTACAGCAGAACGCAATAGACTCGCTTCTTTCGTTCCTGTGAAGAAAATTCTGTTTGAGTGGTTTTTGCTTAGGATTTTTGAACAAAACTAGACCGATTATACTACGTTCCTGTTTCTGCAACAGTAAATGTATGTAGCTCTCTTTGTACAACATTTAATTACCTTCATTATCATTCTAAGTAATTGTCTGTAGCGTTCTCTGTAGTCATATGACGCCATTTTTTATGAAAGTTGAACGTGCGGGGCAAAACCGGGTACTAACCGAGTACTACCCGGTTTTGCCCCTTGATTTTGACCAAAGATGGACAGAAGAAAATAAAACCTGAAGGAAAGATAAAGGAATCAAAGAAAAGACAACATTATAAAGATGCCAAAAAGGAACAGACAGAAAATAAGCGTCCAAATAAAGAAAAACCGAAGGAGCAAATGTGGGATGAGTCCAGTGAAGAGGATGACAATACTGCCTGCATTTTCTGCAATGAGCTTTACTCGGACTCCAAGGGTGGTGAGGGATGGATCCAATGCATCCAATGTCGTCGTTGGGCCCATGAAAGCTGCGTCTGGGGCCGAAGAGGAAGATGACTATTTTACTTGCGACTTGTGTCAATAGGCCTTATATTACAGCAAAAAAAATAAGGTAGACAGTTAAATTTACTAACAACTCATCAATATGTGTCCTTTTATACTTATTTTTGTATTTTATGACAATAGTTAACATATGTCACTAAATAAAACTTGAATTTTGTGAAAACTTTTAAAATTTTTTTACATGTCTACCCAGTTTTACCCCACTAGTGGGGCAAAACCGGGTAAAATGACTTTTTTACAAAAAAATTAATACAAAAATAAATAAAAAACCTTATGTTTTTAAACTGTGGTTGCATTAATAGATAAGTAGTGCATACTTTTGCAAAATGTTGTTCCTTTATGCTAAAAACTGTGATTTCTGGAAGCCTTCAAGCCTTAGGGTCCTGGTTTTACCCCACTTTCCCCTATGCCAACATTTATCAATCATATGCTATTTGTTTGGAAACACCCGCACGTGGGCATAAATGGTTTTTAAAAAAAGCCAGCCCAATGAATATGTTTAGAATTCTGTTCCTGTTACAGTTTCAGGGTAAATTAAACCAGAAAGTTAAAGGGTTATAACAAGTTAAATGTCACAAAATAAATACTATTCCAAAGGACTTGTACAAATCTGAATAATGGTGAAGTGAAGATATTTATCTGATAACGGTGTATTTAAGATCTTTTTTTAAGATCTACGTCATAATATTTCGGTAAAATGCCTTTACTAACATACATGTTATAATAACTAGTAAGTTTAAAATGTCAGAGGACACGTTATAATAGAGAGAAACTAAAACAAGACAATTAAGTTTGCACAGTATATAGTAAACTCTGTTTAACCGGTTAAATACGATGGGAGTTGAATCTTGATAGTACAGAATGTAAAAAAATTCTTGTTTTAGTCAAGAACATGCTACACAATTCCGCCCGAGATATTATAGTGCAAGTGAATGTAATGCATCATACACACATACTGTTGCAGATCGAGTAAGTGAGGGGTAATTTTGTTGTATGCATATTACCAGATATGCATACAGTACATGCAAATCTACTGTAATTTGGTGGTTTATTACACCAAAACGGTAAATTGATGCACCATCGTTTATTTATTCTTTTTATACTGTAAAAATAGATAATTTACTTTGCAGTACATTATATTACTATATTGAAACATTTATAGTTTATTTTTATTGATTTAAAAAAAGTTACCATAAATTAGTGGGCCTAAACTTTAGCTTTTTGGACTTTCGTTCAAAATCTGTATTAATCTGGAAATGGAATACGAATCATAGCAAATTGAAGTAATGGAAATTATAGTAGTAGCCCCAGTAGCACTAACCGTTGGCCCAACGTTGAAAAATGGTTGGCATGGTCGTGGAATCGTTGGCAAAAATTCCAACTGTCTGCCAACGATGGGCCAACATGTTTTTATCGTCATTGGCCCAACAAATTAAATAACTGTTGGCCCGCTGTTGGCCGGTAGTTATTTATTGACTTAATAATGAAATTTGTGTTATCAAGTAGTTAAACACGTAATCTAAAATTAAAAGTTGAAAACTTAAAGTAAAAGTAAAATAATATATGTAACGGACTTCATTTGATAATTGGAAAACGTAAGTTCGTAGACGCCGACGAAGATTCATCTTGCACGATGCGCTAGCGCGCGTACGTATGACTGAACCGAACTGCATTGCCGCCAGATTACCGCCATTTTTATGTTCAATTCTTGTCTTGTGTTGTTGTAATGTAATGTAGGTTAGCGTGGCGTTCGTTTTGTTTAGTTCTAGTTTCAAAGAACTAAAGAACTAAAAATCAGTTTTTCATAAGAAGAAATTCATCGGTCATTATACTGGTAAGTAAAATGCTAGATGTTTAGAGTTAGCCTGAAAACATGAATAGTAGCATAATTATTATTATTAATATATAGGCCTAGTTAATTAAATTAAGCAATTTTTTGAATGCTCAATTTAATTTGATATGAATTCAATTAATTCTAGCTCTAGGGTGGATTGCAGGTGAATGTTACATTTTGAGCAACCTTTCAAAATTTTAGAAAGATTTCAAGATTTTAGTTTGTTACATTTATTCATGGTTTGTTTTAGAGTAACCTTTTAAATCGGTGTGAAACTGCCCAGTATTTCCATCCTGTAAAAGGGAAAATAGTATTTAGCGGGAGAAAAGGGTATTTTTTGAACTTGGCACGTTGTACCCACGGGTAGTACCTTTCTTAATATAGTGCACTGGGTAGGCCCCATTTCTTTAGTAAAAAGATATTTACTGATAAACTTAGCGCGAATAACCGTCAGTCGTCGAAATCGCCTATTTCAAAGTGCTCTAAGTTCTAAAAACTTCCGCAAAGCTATTTTTTTTACTTGGCACGTTGTACCCACGGGTAGTACCTTTCTTAATATAGTGCACTGGGTAGGCCCCATATCTTTAGTAAAGAGATATTTACTAATAAACTTAGCGCAAATAACCGTCAGTCGTCGAAATCGCCTATTTCAAAATGCTCTAAGTTCTAAAAACTTCCGCGAAGCTATTTTTTGAACTTGGCACGCTGTACCCACGGGCAGTACCTTTCTTAATATAGTACACTGGGTAGGCCCCATATCTTTTAGTAAAGAGATATTTACTGATAAACTTAGCGTGAATAACCGTCAGTCGTCGAAATCGCCTATTTCAAAGTGCTCTAAGTTCTAAAAACTTCCACGAAGCTATTTTTTGAACTTGGCACGTTGTACCAACGGGTAGTACCTTTCTTAATATAGTGCACTGGGTAGACCCCATATCTTTAGTAAAGAGATATTTACTGATAAACTCAGCGCAAATAACCGTCAGTCGTCGAAATCGCCTATTTCAAAGTGCTCTAAGTTCTAAAAACTTCTACGAAGCTATTTTTTTAACTTGGCATGTTGTACCCATGGGTAGTACCTTTCTTAATATAGTGCACTGGGTAGGCCCCATATCTTTAGTAAAGAGATATTTACTGATAAACTTAGCGCGAATAACCGTCAGTCGTCGAAATCGCCTATTTCAAAGTGCTCTAAGTTCTAAGAACTTCCGCGAAGCTATTTTTTGAACTTGGCAAGTTGTACCCACGGTTAGTACCTTTCTTAATATAGTGCACTGGGTAGGCCCCATATCTTTAGTAAAGAGATATTTACTGATAAACTTAGCGCAAATAACCGTCAGTCGTCGAAATCGCCTATTCCAAAGTGCTCTAAGTTCTAAAAACTTCCGCGAAGCTATTTTTTGAACTTGGCACGTTGTACCCAGGGGTAGTACCTTTCTTAAGATAGTGCACTGGGTAGGCCCCATATCTTTAGTAAAGAGCTATTTACTGATAAACTCAGCGCAAATAACCGTCAGTCGTCGAAATCGCATATTTCAAAGTGCTCTAAGTTCTAAAAACTTCCGCGAAGCTATTTTTTGAACTTAGCACGTTGTACCCACGGGTAGTACCTTCCTTAATATAGTGCACTGGGTAGGCCCCATATCTTTAGAAAAGAGATATTTACTGATAAACTTAGCGCAAATAACCGTCAGTCGTCGAAATCGCCTATTTCAAAGTGCTCTAAGTTCTAAAAACTTCTGCGAAGATATTTTTTGAACTTAGCACGTTGTACCCACGGGTAGTACCTTCCTTAATATAGTGCACTGGGTAGGCCCCATATCTTTAGAAAAGAGATATTTACTGATAAACTTAGCGCAAATAACCGTCAGTCGTCGAAATCGCCTATTTCAAAGTGCTCTAAGTTCTAAAAACTTCCGCGAAGCTATTTTTTGAACTTAGCACGTTGTACCCACGGGTAGTACCTTCCTTAATATAGTGCACTGGGTAGGCCCCATATCTTTAGAAAAGAGATATTTACTGATAAACTTAGCGCAAATAACCGTCAGTCGTCGAAATCGCCTATTTCAAAGTGCTCTAAGTTCTAAAAACTTCTGCGAAGATATTTTTTGAACTTGGCACGTTGTACCCAGGGGTAGTACCTTTCTTAAGATAGTGCACTGGGTAGGCCCCATATCTTTAGTAAAGAGCTATTTACTGATAAACTTAGCGCAAATAACCGTCAGTCGTCGAAATCGCCTATTTCAAAGTGCTCTAAGTTCTAAAAACTTCTGCGAAGCTATTTTTTGAACTTGGCACGTTGTACCCACGGGTAGTACCTTTCTTAATATAGTGCACTGGGTAGGCCCCATATCTTTAGTAAAGAGATATTTACTGATAAACTTAGCGCAAATAACCGTCAGTCGTCGAAATCGCCTATTTCAAAGTGCTCTAAGTTCTAAAAACTTCCGCGAAGCTATTTTTTGAACTTGGCACGTTGTACCCACGGGTAGTACCTTTCTTAATATAGTGCACTGGGTAGGCCCCATATCTTTAGTAAAGAGATATTTACTGATAAACTTAGCGCGAATAACCGTCAGTCGTCGAAATCGCATATTTCAAAGTGCTCTAAGTTCTAAAAACTTCCGCGAAGCTATTTTTTGAACTTGGCACGTTGTACCCACGGGTAGTACCTTTCTTAATATAGTGCACTGGGTAGACCCCATATCTTTAGTAAAGAGATATTTACTGATAAACTTAGCGCAAATAACCGTCAGTCGTCGAAATCGCCTATTTCAAAGTGCTCTAAGTTATAAAAACTTCCGCGAGCTATTTTTTGAACTTGGCACGTTGTACCCACGGGTAGTACCTTTCTTAATATAGTGCACTGGGTAGGCCCCATATCTTTAGTAAAGAGATATTTACTGATAAACTAACCCTTTAGTAAAGATAATTGTAAAAATGTCCATGAAAGAAGAAAGAACGAGGAATCTTCTTGATTACGTATTTTGATATTTCGTGTTTGGGGTTGGTAGTGGTGGCAAGACGTATGCCGCCAACCGCAAAGAAAGACAAGACGGCGACAAATGCCTTCATCCCTGGCGCGCAAGTCCTCTCCATGTCCAGTCTCAAGACAGCTGATCTATTGTTCTTGCTATATTGTTTTACAACATATGGATAAGATTAAATTGTTAAACTATATTTTTGCTAGTTAAATTATTTTATATTTATATTGAAAACCTATTTATTTATTAGTGTTTCACAACTAAATAGGTACGTTTATGCAATCTTGGAATTTTTCATAAAAATGTTGTATAGCAGTTTAGTTGCAGGTTACAAAAACATGATGCACATCAACTGAAAATGTTCATTCTACTTGTGTATCAACTCTTTACAATGTTTTTACCCCAACTATAAATTTTTATAAAATTATAATTCATTAGGAGAAAAACGATATTCTGTACGGATCTGTTAACTATTTTCTAGGGATTTAAAAAAAAAAAGGTGTCCTGGTACACACTGTCCAGTGTCCTGGGTCTAGGGTTAAATAAGTAAATATTATTGTAGTAAATTAATGTACTTAAAATGTAAATTTAAAAAGTAAGCATAGTAATACTTTTTTTATGTACTATCAATCCATCCATTTTTATTGGCACAATAAATCTTATGTGAATTACAATGTAATACAAAATTGGTGCTTCGTCATTTAGTTATCAAAATTAAAAATATATTAAAACTAAAGATTTAGGTATTCTTTTACATCAAAATAATTATTCTCTAGTAATAATTTTTGTATAGCTGTTAGGACACATTTTTCATTTAAATTAATAATATATTGAGGAAGCCTATTATACAATTTAATACCCATGAAAATAGGACTTTTTCAGTTACTTTTAAATGATGTGTTGGTACTTTAAATTTAAGATTATGTCTAGTCTCATATGAATGAACAAATTTATACTTTTAAAAAAGATGCTCAATAGATGTAGCAAATTTAAGTATTTTAAAAATATACAAACAAGGCAAAGTTAGAATTTGTAATTTTTCAAATAAAGTTCTACAACTGATTTAACCACTAGCCAGTTTAATCTATTTTATTTATTTCAGATTCATAAATAAACCTTTGCCAGTAGCTTAGCCCTATGCACTATCTTATTAAAAATATTTGTATACAGTACTTTCTAACATAATCAAGGAGCCCACTAATTCTACTCTCCTTAGCCTGCATATAAAGTACTTTTTTTCTTTCAGATGATATTCTTATACCTTGAGTAATCCATGGAATAGGAGAACACTTTTTGATTGTGATATTTTAACTATTGGGAAAATTTCATTCATAACCATGGTGAACACTAATAAAAAATATTATAGCTGTTATATACCGATTCTGAAAGTTGAAAGTGTTCAAAACTGAAAAATAATTTAAGAAAAAATGACAATCTTATTTTTTTTATACATTCGTTTAAAGAGACAGGGTTTTTTGATTTTTTTGAGTAAATTAGTTGATTTTTTTAATAAAGTTCATAATAACAACTTTTGGAAGTTGATTTGGCCAGCAATTTTCTTTTAAAGAAATATATATTGAGGTGCCTGTACAGAGATATGATTCTTACAATTCAATTATTCATGCTTTTTATGCTATGATAAACCTTAAATATATAAAAAATGTTAATTTAATTTAAAAAGTGGTCATAATTTTGTTTGATGAGTATAAGTTTACTTTTTAATGTTACCTTACATGCCAAAATATCTGTAACAGTAAAAGAGTTATTGATGAAAAGCTATTTTTACAATTCAAGATTAGTAGCAAACCCTTTGCAACTATTATTTGTTTTAAATATATTTTTCGTATAAATTTTATTACTTAATAGTCCGTACATAAAAATGCTATCATAATTTTAATTTTGACTATTAATATCAGTTAACAAACATAATATTATGGATGTTTACACGTTTTTCCTAATAATTTTTAGGGCCCTAGTCAAACATGACACATTTCAATAACCCAAGCCCTATTGAACAAATTTTTTAAACAGCAGCCAACCTGAATAACATTTTGAACTGTACAAAGATATGATAAGTATTATGGGGTATCAAAATGTATTTTGTTAACTACGAATCATTGTTGCAATTTTGGTTTGTACATTTAACATTTGTATAGCTTAGCAAGCTTTGTATAACAACATTAAATGTAATTATTAATCTAGTAGAGTGTAAAATATTAATAAGATTAGTGTAAAATCTTGACATTGTCTTAATGCCATGTAAGGCTTTCTGACAGTAAAAATTTATTTATGGCAGGGGATATTCACTATCTCGCTTGCACTACCTCTCCTGTACTTGAACCATGGGCCGGTCTTTATATTTACTAATCTATCTATATACTACAAAGGGGCCTGTAGCAGAGTATTTTGGCAAGGCTGTAGACTGAGCTCCCCCACAGGCCGATTTCGACAAAGGAGCTAAAGATATAGTTCCTAGGCGAGACCGCAGACCAAGCTTCCCTTACAAGCGCAGCTAGTGACAGAGTTGGCTAAGCGTGCAGGGTGTCTCCCAACAAAATATTCAGAGTGGTTATAAATTTTATATAAATATATATACCACTACCACCCGACCACAACCAGCCTAAATATATATACAGGGTGGTTATAAACTTCCTTTGTTCCCCTACATTTTTTCAAACATTTTCACTTAAAAGCTTTTTACAGTTAGGACATTTATTATATAGGTAAATGCTCTAACTTTTTATATATTATGGATTATTGAAAGTAACATGAGGTCCGAGATTAAGCAAACTTCTGAATTCTTTATAGAAGACAGTCATGCAACATGTCTATTAACATTCCCTTTTCATCCTGAAACTATGGTAGAGGGAATTTAAAATTCCAAAGGGTTGTACCATTTTCAATAAAACAGTAGGTTAACCCTCCATCGGGCGCTTAAAATTTGAAACACCGATTGGCGCTCACGGAGGTTACCTCCAGGTTTTGAATAATATGTATAAACTCATTATTTTTACAAATTTTATTGTCAAAAACATTCAGGAAGTAATAATAAGTAATAACAAATATAATATAAAGTTATAAACTATTTTAAATATTCTCGTAAAACATACAGAATTGCCAAATTTATTACGTGGAAAATTGCGTACTAAGAATAGAAAATGCACATTTCAAATAAACTATTGTTGTATGGCTAAAAAAATGCAGTAGAAAATACAATTGGAAACCATTTTTAAAACATTTACGCTGTCAGTAATTTTGTACGTGAAATATTTGAATAAAAACACAATAAAACATTAACATTTAAAATTAAATTTATGTAAAATATAACTATAACTACAACAAAAATTATAACTTAGATCATATTATAAATATGGTAGAACACTTGATAATCTCTCTTCTTCACTCTCCATAATCAATAATTAAATATAACACCACACACACACACATATATATATATATATATATATATATATATATATATATATATATATATATATATATATATATATACAGCAATGACAATAAAAGTAAAAGAAACTAAATACGGAATGAATATACAAATTTACTAGTAATAACAGTCCAAGACATATGAAGGCGCTCACGGAAGATGACTCCAGGAACGAATATCACAACGAGGCGCTCAAGGAAGCTACCTCCAGTCACTTACAAAAGCGTTGACAAAACTGGAGAAAGTAAGAGTTGAACAACATGGATAATCGAAAAAGGTTCTAGGAAGGAGGCTTGTGAGGTACGGCTGAAATAATGGCTGCAGACACCAGAAAACTAGTGTTTACATTCTGTTTTGTTGTAACACGGAGGTAACCTCCGTTTAGCGCCCAATGGGGGGTTAAGGATGTATTTACTCTGCTTATTTTGAAATGAGAAGACAGTCATACTACATGTCTGTTTACATCGCCTTATCAATCTGAAAACAATGGTGTATTTGAAATTAAAAAAACGTATTGTTTCCAATATTTCTTTTTTGATATTTAAAAATCTTTATAGTTGTTATTAATATGTATTGAGCATTTCTTTAAATATTTCTCACATTGGCAAATGGTTCAACCCTTTTAAATGTATTATATACCATTGTTTTCAGGGTGAAAAAGTAACGTTAATAGTCATGTTGCATGACCATTGTCTCATTAAAAATTCGGAAGTTGACTCCTACATCTCGGACCTCAGGTTAATCCCTGATATTTAATAATATATGTAACAATATTGAGCATTCACCTATATAATGAATGGCGTAACTGAAAAAAAAATTTAAATGTAAATTGTAAGATAAAAGTTTGGGAGAAAGGACCTTATAACGCCATATTTTTATAAATATGTAAGAAAAAGTATGAAGCAAAAATAATTGGTGTGGTAGGTGCAACATTACAATATAATTTATCATTAAGTATTAGAGGTTAATTTGAGCTTATTTCAATTCTTGTGTACCATTAATTTGGCTTTTAAGTGTTAAAAATATATCATGTTTAATATAATATAACTTAAAACTGTGAAGTTGGTAAATTATAACTTTGCAATTAATTAATGATATTTCTACAGATGGACATAGCAACAGCCTTGTTAAACAACGGAAATCGCCACATTTATATTTCAGTCAATAATGTATTGGCTAGAGTGCCATGGGCCAACTCGGGCTTGGTGGCAGGACTGCTGGGTAATTATAACTTAGTAGATATAACCAGGGATGCCCATTCCCTCCAAAGGCTATGGCGCATCCCCCTCCAAATACCCTCCTCCATTTCGAATAGAAACTTGACAATAATCACTGCATGCATTTCCAAATAATAAAAATTATATAAATATAGTCAATTTTATTTTTATGTATTTGTCAACATTTAATTATCATTCTTCAAGCTTGTTTCTTACTAGATGGATATATAATTTAATGTTATAAGATTAACAAACACTCTAGTAAATACATTTTAATTGTGTAAGGCCTTTCGGTAACAAAGTTACCATCTTCAGACAACCAAACTAAATTTTACATTGTTTACATTTCATTGATTAAAAAAAAAAAAAAAAAAAAAACACATGGAATAATTTAAATGAGAAAATAATAAAAATATTTATAAAAATTGTATAGATTAAAAATAATACCGGTAATGGTGTATTTTCAAATGTTCCTGGGTCGTTATTAACTAGAATTTTTAAGAATATTTTTATATATAAGCTTTCATAACCATCTAATTGTTATTTATTTTGAACTTCTTTTAGTAAATTACATTTTGTAAAATTATGGTTGAGATTGGTGCAGTGTTTTGCTATTGCTGATTTCTCCTCTTGATAATTATTAAAATGATATTTGTGTTCTTTTAATCTTGTTGAAATTTTTCTTTTGGTTTGACCAATATATTTTTTATTGCAATTGTCACATTCAGACTCATAAATTTCAGACTATTCTTCATTTTTTATTTTGTCATTTGGATTTCCAAGTAAATAATTTAATTTTGATGTACATTTAAATGATAAATTTACATTAGTGTTTCTTAAAAAAATTTTTTATTATGTTTGAAAAAGATCCATATGTAACACTTCTCCGAACAGACTTTTCATTTTTGGGTAATAGTGTTGTTCGGTTTTGTTTTTAAATTTTTTGTCTTTTCTTATTTATCATTTTTGTAATCATATTTGGGTTCTACCCATTAAAAATTGCGGTTTCTTTGATTTTTGTAATTTCTTTATTGAAGTTTGAGGTAGATAAAGGTGTATTAAATAAACGATGAAGTAATGAATGGTATGTTGCTCTTTTTTGAGATGCTGAATGGAATGAATCAATTGATATGAATCTTAAATTTTGTGTTGGTTTTCTATAAAAATATCAAATTCAATATGACCAGATGTTTGGTTTCTTTTAAGAAGGATATCTAAAAAGGGAATGGAGTAGTTGTTTTCAAATTCATAAGTAAATTTTATGGTTGGATAGAATGCATTTATATCTTTTGTAAAATTTGGAAGATTCTCGTTACTATTATAAATTGCAAAAATATCTACATATCCAATCCAAATTATAGGGAAGTAATTTAACATATGTTTTGCATGTTGTTCAAAATTGCTTAAAAATATATTGGCAATGAAACAAGATAAAGGGTTGCCCATAGGTGTTCCCTCTATTTGGTTGTAATATTCATTATTTATTTGAAAAGTATTTTGTGACATGCAGAGGTTTATTAGTAATATTATATATTCATAAATTGTTACTTGTTCAATTTGTAAGGAAATTAACCAGTTTTTTATTATATGGATAGTTTCTTTTCTAGTTACATTTGGGTAAAGTGAGGTTACATCAAAAGAAATTAAATATTCATTATCTTCAAGTCTTAAATTTTTAGTCATATTCAAAAATTCAAATCAATCTTTAATAGAAAATGTTGCAGGAAATGTATATTGATATAGTTCTTGAACTAGCCATTTAGATAGTAAGTATGTAGGACAATTAATGCATGAATCTATTGGACGCATCTTATTGCCAGGTTTGTGAATTTTTGGTAGGCAATAAAGTCTTGGAATATTTGGATTAGAAATGGTTAATTTTTTTATATTTCTTTTGTAATGATATTCTTGCATTGTTTTAAAGCAGATGATGTTGATGATATATATTTAATCAGATGGTTTCTTTCAATTTTAATGTATGGACCTTCATTTAACATTTGATGAACGCTACTAAAATATTCATTTTTATCAAGTATCAAAGTTGTATTACTTTTATCAGCTTTAAGATAAAAAACATATTTTTCTTTTAACTGTTTCACAATATTTGTATATTTATTGTTTCCTTCCTTCGTATTGAGATTGTTATGTTTTATATCATTTAAAACATAATATGTAATTGTAGATTTTTCATTATGTTTTAGATGTTTTATATTTGATTCTACATCGATAAATATGTTTTCTTTTTCTTTTCTTTTTGTTGATTGAATATTAAAATTTAGACCGTTTTGTAAGAGATTGATTTCATCTTTATTGAAAGATTGGGAAGATAAATTTTGAATTAATTGGTTTGATTCAGTAGACAAATCAATTGGTAGTATATTTTCATTTGTAACTGGATTTTTTATCATTAGGCAATTGAACTTATTTTTTAGTTTTTGTAGTTTGTGGTCATGTTTATATTCAATAATTTGTAAAATTGAAATATATTTTTCTTGAAAAATGTATAATTAAGAGGGCTCTAAACCCCCACGCTGAGAAGGTAAAAAACTGCTTTTGACGCGGTCCAGATACTGCCTTTATTTACCTGTCGTAAAAATTATAAATGAAAGGTCAATTTAAAAGATAAAGACATTTTTTGACTCGATTCGCTTTTTTAGAATTTTCGATTCTCCTTTCATTTCTATTTTATAGGTTATTGAAGTTACCCAATATTATAACTAGTGCCAAAATAAACTAGTAGCCGTGTATGAAATTTAAAATGCGATTTGAGTCAGATAGGTATTTAAATTAAATATAGTTTTGGTTTCAGATCGATATCTTTAAATCTTGTCAGCCGCAATGTAGGAATTTACCGCGGCAAATGCGCTGCATGGTAATTTATTGCTAAAAATGCGGTGGATTCGTGACATCCAATGTGCGCGCAACCTCGAACTTCTTAGCCGCGGATGGATTTTACTACTTTATTCATAAATAAACCTTTTCTCGTTTAACTTAACAATTGATGGATGCATTGTTGGCCTAAGAGACTGGATATCTAGTATTATTATACAGGACTGATTTACTCACTTAGGAGTGTGAGTCTAATTACTTTTGATTGGCTTTTTTAGGTTTAAATTAAAATGTGCGTTCCCATATGGTTCCTGATAAATTAACCACATTAAGCATAAAACGTTTATTCGTAATAACAGTGCAACATTAATTTATTATGTCATGAAAAAATACTGTAATATAATCACCTATATACAAAATTTCTATGGAAATAAATCATTGTAAACGACATTAACGAATTCGTTACAATAAAATATTAATCCATAATTCCAGTTGACCAAAGCAATAAGTCAATTCTATAATAAGTCACTGTCACTACTTATTTTAAAAATTATAAATACAGTATTGTTAACTCGTTACTATTAAATTTATTATAGTTCATTATGGTTGTGGTAGAAAAAAAGTAGGTAAGTTATTTGTAATTTTATAAGAGGTATAACTTTGAAGCAAATATTTTCCTAAACGAGTAAAAAAGGACAGAAAAATATGTCAGCCGGGGGCGGGGCGGGGCGGAGCGGCACATCCTTCTGTGTACTTGGAAGTCCATGGGGCTGAGGTAGTGTTTGGGAACTCGTAAAACTCCCGATGTATTCCGTTTGTTAGTGACAACAGCCAATGAGAAGACTTAGGACGTAAAACTTGACATAAGTGTTATTTAAACATTGTGCAATGTAAAGAAAAAATAATACCTAAAATTACTAATTTAATAATTAGTCTTCTTAGTTACCATAATTCGTGTTGGTAGATGAATTGTAATACAATATTATATGAACTAAACAAAAATAACGGTGATTGATTTAAGGGTTAACTTGGTTTACGAATATCGATGTTATGACATTCGTAGCCAACATATTTGCACTTATTTTTTATAAATTACAGGATAATTATTATACTGTATGAATTGCATTTTTTGACGTTTACTTGTGTATTGAAGTAAAATTGTTAAACTACATTTTATTATTACATATGCTCAATAAGATGTTCTGATCGGTTTGGTTTTGTATTAATTTAATGCACTTGTTCAATTACTTGAGTAATCAACAGACCTATTATATCATTTAATTGCTTGAACTTTAATTAAATTCTTGTAGTAGTTTAAAGTTACTGCTGACGATATCGGTCTTGTGTGGTTTTATTACCATAAGAACAATGATATTTGTGAATCCATATTTTTTTGTTATTATTGACCTTAAGTTAAGTCTGGGTGTAAGTTAAAGTTCTTTCATATTGCGAATTGGGTTTGCTTTTGAGATTTTTGAATACATCATGCCTAATTTGAATTTAAAGGGGGAGGAACAGGGTAAAAAATAATAACATTTAATTAAATAGGTTTCATAATTTTTTTATTTTATAATTTTTTTTTATTCATAGAGCCGTGTTGAATATGGATAAGAACACCTCAGACTTTCTCTAGTAGTGTTGTCGTCGAGGCTACCATTGCTCTGATTTTTATAACATAGTGGCATGTCTATTGCCTATGCTGTCCCGCATAGCAGGACAGTTTTTATTTATGTAAAAATCCTCTGCTCTGTCTGCATAGGGGACCAAGGACACTCATTGCATTTAAATGTTTTTTAATTATTTCTATTGATATACAATTCTCAGGACGTTTTGTTATGAATGAAGGCTAACTAATAAACAAAAGTCACCTCTAATAATACTCAAAAAATAGTTTGGAAGCTTTTATTATAAAATTCATTGAAATTAGTTATACAAAGTAAACTATTATAATTTTTTTTATTACTCACAATTAAAGTGAGTAATAAAATTACTCACAATTAATCTACATACCCAACAAGCCACCGATGCAGAAATCCATTTGATATATAACGATTAGGAATAGGAAAAATTTGCCATTACAATGCGATTTGTATGTAAATATATGGAGGTGGAAAATTATTTATTATGTAATTATGTGTTTTAGATTGTTTTGTATATTGATCATTGTGTATTTAACAATATTATAATATATAAAATGAAATATCATAAATATATTATAAAAAAATATTATAAAATTGAAATGAAAGGCTAAAATAGCTCTTGAAATATTATATATATATATAATTTTATATATAAATATAAAACCTGAAAGGTTATATTCCTGTATTTTAACTATTTTTTTCGCTATATATATTTAAATAGCTTATTATTTATTAAAATAGGCGTGTGTTTAGCCAAATTTTTGTAATATGGGTCATTCTTGTCAAATCTACACACTAAAAATAAAAATTTTGTCACACTAATTTTAGATTTTGCTAAATTTTGTATACTTATTTGTGAGGTGATAAGACTCTAAGAAAAATAACCAATTTAATTTTTACCTCAAAACCGTTTACGATTTACAGCTATGTAAAGTTTTCAAAACTCTCTAAAAAAAAAGCGGATACGGACTTTTTTGAAACTGCTTAAAAGTGCCCTAGTTGAGCTATAATTTTTTTAATTTTTTTTTTTATTTTTTTTTTAAAATACAAAACAAGAATAAAAACAAAAAAAAAACAAAAAAAATACAAAAAAAAAAAAAAAAAAAAAAAAAATTTAATTTTAAAAAAAAAAAAAAAAAAAAAATCATAAAAATCAAAAAAAAAAAAAAAAAAACCAAAAAAAATAAATATAAAAAAAAAAAAAATTTTTATTTTATTAAATAAAAAAAAATTTTTTTTTTTAAAAATAAAATTAAAAAATTAACAAAAAAAAAAAAATAAAAAAAAAATAAAATAAATTCTACATTGTGTGATATTAATATAAAAGCTCTATAAAGTATACTAGGCTTTTGTTTATAACAATTCTTGAATTAGTTATACAAAGTATAACTTTTATAATTTTTTTTATTACTCACAATTAAAGTTAGTTGTTCAATTTATTTTCAGCACCAAAATACCAGTACAATGAAGAGAGGGTGGTAAGTATATCTTCAGGGGGCTTAGGCCCTTGAAGAGGGTAGAGGAGAGAATAGATAGAGAGGAGGTTTGGATCGAGGTTAGGGGGCAAAGGGGGAGAAGCCAGGCGAGGTGGCCGTGGTAGGGGACGATTCCCCAGAGGAAGACGGAGGGTAGGGGAAAGAACCCGACACCCACCACCCGCCTAGTATCGCACACAATCCCACGACAGAAGTTCAACTCCATCCCTAACTTCTCAATCCAATAATGACTCGGCCACCTCTACCACCTGAAACACTCCTCCAGTCACTGCCGCCACACACCACCACCACCTCCGGCACCTTTAGATTAGATGTAATTTAGTAATTTTAATTGTAATTTTATATTTAATGTGTAATTTTAATTGTAAGTTCAATTAAAACATAAATAACAACTATAATACATTATTTTTTAAACCTTCTAGTCCTGTGAGGTGGAGCCCTAATGTTGGATGAAAAAAAAACATACTTACAACCTTTCCTTCGTTTAACATTACAAAACCTACATCAATATTAATAACACCTATGTTTATTTTCCAACGAATTTTTAAAAACTGTAGAAGATTATCTTTGGACAGTTGAAACAGCTGTTACTTTACTTGTCACGCCTGTACATTAAGTTCTTTGTTAGCTCCAGGAACAAGGGAGAGGGGGGTTTTTCTTGAAATAGGCCACGTGTAGATATATAGGTTTACCAGTTTATCAGTACTAGCCAGAAGAGTGACGACTAACCGTTATGCACGCTAAGTTTTACAAGTAAAATGTCTCTTTTATACAATTAAATGGGGTCTAGCCCTTTCAGGTGCACGATAATTAAGAAAGGTACTTCCGAGGTAAACAAATCGTAACATGAGTGAAAAGTTTCTTCGCGGATAGTTTTTTTTTTTAGAACTTGGAGCACTGTTGATATAGGCGATTTTAGCGATCTGACCCGTTATCGCGGTAAGTTTACAAGTAGATATCTCTTATACAATTAAAACTGGGCCTACCCTAGTGCACTATATTATGAAAGGTACTACCCGTGGGTACAACGTGCCCAAGTTCAAAAAATAGCGTCGCGGAAGTTAGTTATAACTTAGAGACTTCCTTTGAAATAGGCGATTTAGGAGACTGATGGTTATTTGCGCTACGTTTACAAGTAAATATCTCTTTTCTAAAGGAATGGGGCCTACCCTGTGCACTATATTAAGAAAGGTACTACCCCGTGGGTACAAGTACCAAGTCAAAAAAATAGCTTCGCGGAAGTTTTTAGAAACTTAGAAGCCCCTTTGAAATAAGGCGATTTCGACGACTAACGGTTTATTTGACGCTAAGTTTACAAGTAAATATCTCTTTACTAAAGATATGGGGGCCTTACCACGTGCACTATATAAGAAAGGTACTTACCCGTGGGTACACACGTGCAGTTTCAAAAAATAGCTTCGCGGAAGTTTTTCGAACTTAGAGCACTTTGAAATAGGCGATTTTGCCGACAGGGACGGGTTATTTGCGCCTAAGTTTATCAGTAGGCCTATAATATCTCTTTACTAAAGGATGTATGGGGCCCACCTCAGTGACACTATATTTAAGAAAGGTAATCCCCGTGTAGGTACAACGTGCCAAGTTGAAAAAATTAGCTTCGCGGAGTTTTTAGAACTTAATGCACTTTGTTATAGGTGATTTCGATGGACTGACGGTTATTTGCGCTAAGTTTACAAGTTAAATAATCTCTTTACTAAAAGATATGGGGACCTACCCAGTGCACTTATTATGAAAGGTACTACCCGTGGTACAAAAGTGCCATGTTACAAATAATAGCTCCGCGGAGTTTTTAGAACTTAGGAGCCTTTGAAATAGGCGATTTCGACGACTGGACGGTTATTGGTCACTAGGTGATCTCAGTAAATATCTCTTTACTAAAAATTTGGGGCCCATCCGAGTGCACTATATTATAAGAAAGGTACTACCGTGGGTACAACGTGCCAGTTGAAAAATTGTTCGTGGAGAGTTTTTAGACTTTAGGAGCACTTTGAAATAGGCGATTTCGACGACCTGACGGTTATTTTGCGCTAAGTTTATCAGTAAATATCTCTTTACTAAGATATGGGGCCTACCCACGTGCACTATATTAAGAAAGGTACTACCCGTGCCGGGGTTTTTGGGTGCAAAACACAGTGACTACTGAAATTCGTCTACTGTTTTTTAAATGTAGTGCATATATATTGAAAATTTTGCTGATCAGGGACGGGAAAGAGTGCAACTTTATCACCTTCGAACGTGGGGTCGCCTACCACAGGCTTTGAAACCAAATTTGTAAGTACATTTTCTCGTAAGGACTTCGACCTTTTAATGGCAGCTTTAAAATTTTTTACTTTATTTTGTTTAATTGTATTGTTCTTAGATTTGTACTTTTTTGTTATAGTTTGTTCATTTGCATACTTTTGGCCGCAGGTAAATGATCACTCGTGTTCACATTAAATAGCTATTATTTTGCTACGATGAGTCAAGGGATTTTCAAAATACTAAATGAAGATTATTTATTTACACAAGCATAATTGGTGAAAATACAATATAAAGTTAAACTACACTTTAATATAATCAATAAACCACTACAAATACAAATAAATTCACAATAGCTGTATTATATTTAGTTTATAATAGTAATATAACATAAATACTGATTTTGTAGGGATTGAGATCTTTTCACACCGCGGTCACACCATGTCTCGTGATGTAACGGGATAGATAGACATTTGAAACAAAAATCTGTTCCGGTTGATTTCCTGTTGAAACATGAAAACTGATGCGAGTCTTAAATTAATAAATCAGTTTGTATTTGTCATTCAGTGATTACTCAAGATGACTTGCTAATTCGTTAGGGTTGTTGCAATTACTTTCAACAGTAAAATAATGCCGGCTGACCACTTCCTGTTACTTCGCATCAGTTAAATTAAACTATACGCACTGGCAAATTGAACTGTTACATCAGTTAAGCAAAATTAGCAGGCTGGTACATTCCTAGTGCAGTTGCAGTCACGTACCAACCAGAGCGTATGCTGTCACGCCATAATGCCGACCGCTTACAAACTTCAAAGACCAGTGTTCAACTTGCACCAAAAGGATCCCTGACAGGGTGACCAGGTTCAAAATTCGGAAAGGACAGTTTGTCATGGAAAAGGAGGATATTTGCAAAAAAAGTCGAACAGAATAAAAGTACGGTACGCCATATTCGTATTACAATAAATTTATTATACAAATTCTTATATTACAGTTAAAATAAAACATTCAGATTCATTGCAGCTATTATTTTAACCGTTTCTCGTGCAAAAGTTCGTTAAAAACCTCTCCTAATAACAAACACTCCTAACTGGCGCATGCGCTTCATTATTATTATGTTGGCGTTAGTAGCCCTATGGTTGTTCAGCCCCAGCGCGTAGCAAGGAGCAAGACTTTTGTTCTGAGACTATGCGCAAGCTTAGAAAGTATATATTTATGCGGCAGATTATTACTAATTGCTGTGTATATAAAGAATTTCTAAAAAGCCGGACGAATTCTATATTTTTAAAGTCGGGAGGACAAGCCTTAAAAAGGAGGACATGTCCGGCCAACGCCGGACGTCTGGTCATCCTGCATTCCATGGTTGCTATAAAGCCAATTGTTTAGTTTAATTATTTTAAAACTAAAACTAGGAGACTTATCTTGTCCAATACCACTTTTAATAATATTTTGATACATACATGAGTCATTTCTTAACTAGTAAATTATTAAGTATTTAAAGTTTTGCTGTATGAAATGTGACCCCCCTGTGGATTAAGTTTGTGCGGCCCCGGGGCAAACTGCCCCTCTTGCCTCTCTCTCTGGGCGGCTCTGATCAGTGGGAATAAGACTGTGTCTAATGGTTCGTACTAGGTTGATCTGCCTCCGCTCCGATTTTTACAGTGTTCTATTTTCTGGCTTGGGTGGGACTATCTGGTATAATAGAAGGTCTATGACACTCGTATGATGAGTGAATATAATATCACAGTATAATATAAATACAGTAGCGAAACTCAGCTGTTTTTCTTATTTCTCAATGATGTTAGCGAACCTAGCGGAGAGGTACCTTGGTAAACAGCTTTTTTGTAGCACAATTGATTGTTGTTTATGTCAAAAGTGGTGTTAAAAGACTTTATTACGAGTGTTAGTCCGACCGGCTCAGGTTGGAGTTTAGTTGAACGTTTCGCCGCCACGAATAGCAGAGCGAATGCCTTGCTGTTGGCGTGGGAGAGTAACAGCACTCATGCTGCATTTCCCGAGTACAACGGAGAATAACTCCCTCATTTATTATAAACTTTATCAATAAACATGTTATGTATATGATCTACTTTTTCGGCCAAAGATAATTGTACAAATATCAACTCGAAATTTGTTTAATTACAAATTTAATTACCTCTAGGTTGGCTAGTACCATTTGTCGCTATATTCTCAAAATTTGAATAAAATATATCGCACAATTTGTTAATGAGTTAGGAACCAAGAAAGACCAAACTTTAGGTAGCCACATCTCCGTAAAAACTTTTTTTGAATTTTTTACCTCGACACAATTATTTATTTATTTACGGTTACACCATTTTTACAATAACAATACATGCAAAATACCAAAAATACATTAGAACAGCAGAATAATATTGACTAGTAACAGAAAGATCTGATAACATTGACAGAAAAATAGACGCTATACAAGACCAGTACAACTAGATCACAGCAGAGCGAGATTACTGTTCCTCGAGAGCCGAAGACACAATTCTCCTGACATCCTGTGGACTGCAGTCAAAGAAGTCCACATATGGGCAGAGTCGATTACCGAGTCGATGCAGTCTAGGCAGAGGGCTATAAAGTTCATAGTTCGTGAACAGTGTTGGCGAGCAAACAGCACATTGGAGCGAGTTGATCTAGGTGGCGGGACATGTAGGTCAATCAGCGCAAGCAGATCAGTGCAGTTGATTTGTCCACTTAGTATCCTGAATAGAAACATGGCATCGCTGATTTCTCTCCTTGTGGCTAGAGTATCAAGTCCAAGAAACCTTCTAATGTCCTGGGTAGGTACATCCCGGTACATGTATCCCATCCTACACCCGATGAGACGTAGAAAATGGCACTGAATGCTCTCTATACTATCGATGTAGCACTTTTGGTGGGGAGACCATATAGAGCTGCAATATTCAAGTTTCGACCTCACCAAAGAAATGTACAGCGTGCGAAGCGCCTCTATACTCAATCCACACCTGGAGGATCTCATGATGAATCCCAAGACCCTGGTATTATTACTTATAGCAGGACAAACAATTTTATTGGAGAAATTTTCAAAAATAATTTTCGATCGAACACCCTTAATGTGAGATAGCGTAACTCTATTATACCTGTCCACTATGAGCACTAGTGTCGAGCCGGTTGCAATTTTCATAAGAGTTAGCTAAGCTACTGTCTATATTATTTAAATACCCTTGATTTTGTACCAAATCAGTGGTTATACTGTGATAATACAGAAAAAAAACAAGTGACTGTCCAAGTAGGGATGGAAATGTAGTTCATCAGACGGAGTTAACTCACTCCGGAGTTATAATGACTCGGAACTAACTCCGCGGAGTAGTTCCAACTCCGAACGTCGTTCCAGTTCAACGTGGAGCGAAGCTCAAGTGAGTCGCTCCGAGTGGATGCGCGCGCATCACGTACTTCACTCCTTTGTTTTGATCGTTCCAACAACTCCGGAACTATGTTAGTTCCATGGAGTGGGGAGAGATACGTCGACACTGCAGCTGCTCTGACGGTGGTTGCGCGCGCATCTCGTTCTCACTCCTTTCTGTTGATAGTTCCAAAAAGATAGAAACTAACATATGATTTTTAGGTTATATCCAGCTAACAATTTGAATTGTGTATTTTATTTAATTATTTTACAAGGAAAAAGTATGGATGTCATGAATTTTCCAGCAGAAAGTAAAGTATTGTATATTTTATATGCGTATATTTATGACATATAATACTCATTTATTCTAGTTCCGAAATGAACTAGTTCCGCACTAGCACTCGGAGTTGGAGCTGTAACTCCTTAACCGGAGTAGTTCCTTTGTTGTCGTTCACTCCGGAGTTACCCATCTCTATGTCCAAGTCCAGGACAGTCCAGAACTGCAGTCTGCGAAGCTATTGTATTGAAAATAATGAAAATATCGATATAAAAAGTAGTAAGGTGAATAATAGTATGTATTAATTTTAAAAGTAATATGCATGTTTTTAAAATCTTGGCATATAGTATTTATATTAAAAATTACTAATTAATGTGTTTCAATTCAAATTTAACACAGCTGAAACAACAATAATTACAACATTACAACTGAAATGTTAGTTTTTAGGTTATGTTCAAATCGAGGCCTGGTAATTATGCTCTTCTAAACGTTTCCGAAAATATTATTTCTTGTTGAAATAGTGGTGATGTATGAGCTTATATCTATAGATTTTTACGGAAGACATGAACAAACAAATTTTTTTATTATATAATAGTGATTACTGAAAAATACAACTTAAATTAGGCCTATTCCTTACTTTTCTTCAATTGAACCCTTTCAGTGCTGCAATTTTTTGGTAGGATGTTACATGACTTCCAATCTTTTTTACATTGAGTGTATCCAAAAGTGTCATTGAGTGCTTATTTGCACTATGGTAATTACAGTAGGCTATGCACTTTCTAGAGCCTCTGAAAATGAGATTTCTTGACGAAAAAAAAAAATATTTGTGAGTGTTTTGGGAAAACGCTAACTTTTTTATTTGATAGTCGAAATATGTTTACACCATATTTTGTTAAATAATAAAGGATTAACATGCATTATAATTACCATTGAATAAGTACTTAACAAAATTCTCTTTTTCCAATTTTTTCTGTTTGGTGTTTTGTCCATATTTAAATTAATTAATTGTTGCCATATACTCATTTATATGTCATCAAAACACAGTTTAATTTTCTATATACATGTAAAATTGTATGTTTCTATCTTCATAAACAAAAAAGTGTTACGTTTGCTAGTCAGGTGTTGACACGAACTCGTAGTGCATGCTTATATATATATATATACCTCGATACATATATCGAAAATCATTTGGATATAATATACAAATCAGAAATATTTGGCTAACAAATGTACTTTATATACTTTTGAAAGATTACTATGTACAAAAGCTTTCCACACTTAAAAAAATGTTTCCTAGCAATATATTTTAGGAAATACCTAATCATATCAAAAGTTTTGAAGATGGCCATTTGCAGTGGGTAGTTTGATGGGAGCATCAAGTTGTTTTTCAAGGTTGGGTAAAAGAGTCCATTAAATTGCTTGTCATGGTTAGGTCAAGCAATTTGTCAAGGTTAGGTGGAAGGGTTCGTAAAGTAGTTTGAAACTCTCCAATAATAATACTGTGAATGAAGGATATTTATCAAACAAAATAATTTATTTTTTCCATTAAGAAAAGGATCAATACTTGAGTGAATAAATACAAATTCCAAATAAAATCTATCGTAATTTAATTACATAGAATCGCTCACTGGCAATGATTTAATCTCAACTAACTTAATTTTTTTCAGGTTTTTGCTCACAACTACCTTAATTAAACACGCGTACCTGTATTCCTCCCTTTTTAGAAACATATTTCTATACAATTATTATTTTACTATTTACTATAACCAGAGAAGATCTTTTGTTTAGGTCATTAAATAATTGTAATTATTATTATCCTTTGAATTTTCCATAATTTTAGGAAACTAAGGATATAAACTTATTACCATGCATATTGTTTGCTCTCCAAATATTAAAACTAAAACAATTCAAACTTTCTATTAAATTAATTTATTGTAACTTTCTTATTTGTTTGTTGAGTTTGAATGTAAGATATAAAAATGTATTTTAAAAGGACCTTTTAAAATATTTTAAATTATAACCATCTGTTTCTATCTTATTATTTTGGTAAACATATTTATTTAGCCTACATTCTACAGGCTACAGTTGATAAATATATTTTATTGCATAAGCACACGAGGACATCAAAATGATGTTACAATCGTCGATTTCTTAGGCTGTAAATTAGGTTTTAGTACTAAATAATATACAACATAAATAAACATTGTTACTCTTTAATAAAAGTAAAATAAATAATATAATAATAATAAAAATAGAGAAATTTAATCAATACAATTTATATAACTTAGCAATCCCATGGTACAATATTTAATCAGTAACAAATAAAATGTTAATTAATTGCAATAAGTCACTAATTACGGTACAAAAACATAAATAGAGTTAAAATTATTACATTTAAAATACTTAAAATTACAACACTTCTTCAGACTAAACAAACATTTATCATCAAATAAAAAAATTAATAAGAACCATAAACAGGGTTGCCTGTGGGGCTTGATGCCTGTGGGGGGGACTTGAAACCAAAAGATAAAAAAAGTTTTAAACTTATTTTTCTCATTAAGTCATTATCAAAATCTAATGAACTTAGGCTTATTTTGAAGCCTGAAACTTAAGCTACAAATGAAATACTGCTTTATTTCATAGAAGTAAAAATTAAAATAAAAAAATAGGTAAAACCTAAAAGATTTAGGAAAAATTGTTACACTAATAATATGATATTTTTCTTCAAGATAAATGACTCTTAGAAATTAGAAAATTGACAAATCATTCTTTGACTCATCCTAAGAGAACATTGTCAGCATAGTTGTATTTTATATTTGTGATAGAATAGACAAGAATAATTTTATCAAAACCCAACATATTTTTCACAATTTTGAGGTGACTTGATACTAAAATACCAAGATATTTCGGGGCAGGAGTATAACATTACTGCCATGTGTATGAGTGTCCCAAACAACTTCAAGTGGCCAAATAACTCTGATGTCTGTTGGTACAATGAGTGTGATATAAAAGCACATATAAAGACTCCTTTTTACCAATAGATTCTTGAGGAACATTCAGTGTTCCAGAATTGCATAAATGGAGGCTGAATGAAAAATCCAATGAGTAACTATGTTAATAAGTGTAAATAGTGTATATAGTTAACATTTTGGATGAATAATTTAACTTAATTCATTTATTGAACAGTTTGCCTCACTTCTTGAGCAAATGAAGTGTTTTTATATATATAAGTTATTTACAGTATTTCAAGTAATTGTTTGAAGAAAAAAAATATATTAAAATTTGGTTGATTTTTTTCTTGAAAATACAAGTATTTTTGGTTGAAAATACAAGTCTTCTAGTTTGTATTTAGTTAAGTAACACTGGTTTTTGTTTGATATTTTATTTTATAGAATTTTTCAGTTTCCACAACAACACCCGTGTTTTAGTTCAAGTTATAATACATAACTTCTTTAATTTAGTCATAATAAAATTATTTAAAAGCCATTAAAATATTCAGAAAGTAAAGCTGGTTTCAAGTCACCTCTTGAATCAGGCCAATAATAAGTTAGATTGAAATAACGTGCAATCAAATAGGCTGGTATCAAGTGACCCTGATTGCAGGGATTACTTAAACTGCTAACAAACACATTTTTCTATAATTTATGACCATTGTAGAAGCATAATATTCTGTAAATACATTGTATTATCTAAGACTGCAATAACCATATAAAAATATTAACTCTAAAATGTTTGGTTACAAAACTATAAGAGTGTAAACTTCAAAAGTGATATCAAGCCACCCCTGTTTACGGTAGTAATAATACATAGATCTATAAATCATACAGCTATCATTTAGAAAAACCTCTTTTAACTTTGCAGAAAATCTATTTCATAAAATTCACTTAAGCTATACAAACAACTTTTAATTAACAAATGTTTTAGAAACTCTTTAAACTTAAAGAAGGGGCAATTCTCTAACAAACACAGCGCAAGAAAATTATAAAGTTTAACAGATACTAGGTGAAATGATTTTTACGTTTTACTGAAATTGCACCTAAATAACCCTAAGCATTCCCTATTTCTAGTGGAATATTTATAATTGGAACATAACATTCAATATGAGTCAGAATTTTCTTTAATGTAAAGAAAACTTTGAAAAACAAATATAGATAGAACAATCATTAAACCTAACTCTACGAAGATTGATTTACAGTGAGCACGTGAAGGAAGTCCACACATTAATTTAATACATTGTTTTTGCAATTTGAACAACCTTTCACAAGACGACTTATGACCCCATAACAATGCACAGTACCATAGCTTAAGTGACAGGTGTAAATGAGCAAAGTAAACTGTTTTCAAGACTCTTAGACTCACAGAATCTACGTAACAAATAAATTCCCTTACTTACTTTAGATGCTATTCTTTGAATATGGTCATCCCAGTTCAAACTTTCATCAATTAAAAACACCAAAAAATTAACCAGATATTTTTGCAAAGTTTTAATTTAGTAATTGCAGTTTTTGTTTTTTTTATATACACTGTTGTAGAAAGATGGAAAGCATTCCGCCTTTGGGGCTCATGATATATAATAAGTTTTTTTTTTTTTTTATATATTACTTAAGCTCTGTACACTTACAGAGCAATTTTGTTTTATGATGTATTGTGTACAAAGTTGTTTGCGTTTTGATTATCTAATTATCTCTGAACACAGAGTTGTTTGATTTTTTCTATGTGGTGTGAAAGAAATTAAAGTGTGGTAATTTAAATTTAACAAGTATTGAATTAATTTAGGTAGATTTGTAATTATTTTAATACACATCATTTTGTTTTAGTTTAAACAACAACATGCTCAGAGAAGGCCAAATTCCTTACGAGGCAGCTTGGTTTTACAGTGCGTCTTCTGCAGTCTACTTCCCAATTTTTGTCTTGGGCCTCTTTTTGACCAATGCATATTTATTTGCAGGCCATAATTCCTACTTACCTGTGTACATGTTCCTCATAACTGCTGAACTGTTAAAGTATGCTTATATTCAACTTGTGTACCATAAAGACATTACGTACAGTCCTAAACAAGGATTTAAATTGTTCAGTATTATTTTTTACTTTGTAAAGCAGATAAAAGTAATGGAGCTTTTCCATGGCATTTTAGTTTTGGCAGGATTTACCTGCATTGTTTTTGTGATTGCTGTTTTCTTCGGTGCTGAGGTTCTTGCTAGGCATGAAGAAACACTTATGTTCAGTTGCCTAGTGATAGTGTTGACTGTATTTCCTGTGTGTTTACATCAAGGGGTGGCCAGTTTGATGCAATTCCTTAATGGTATTTATGGAAATGATGCTTTTACCCATGTCCTACTGAGGAATATTCAGTTTACGTCAATTGGTGCTTGGTTTGGGGCATTTGTTATTCCATTAGATTGGGACAGAGAGTGGCAAGTTTGGCCAATCCCCTGTTCCCTTGGAGCAATGATTGGATATGCAGCATCACAGGTGCTCTGTTTACTCGAATTGTTCATGAAATTCAATAGTGGAAAATTGTCCAAGTTAAGTAGTAAATATAGATAGAGTGATTACAGTTTTTTAGTCTTAAATACATTTGAATTTATGTATTAAGTCAGTAATAATGATGAATAATTTGTAACAGTGACCAATATTAGTTTTATAATATTGTATCATTCATAGTATTATTATTGTGTAGATTTAAAATCCCCTCATAAAGCGAAATTGTATTTAATAATTATCTATATGAACTATAGGTAAATATCTTTGTAATTTAAAATTAATAATATCAATGAATAAAGCAAACCAAACCAATGAACCAATCTTAAATGTCCTCAAAAAATTATGTTATGAAAATTATATAACTTCCCTATCAAAATAATTATTTATAAAATAGTGGATAAGGATTATTGCAGTGAACCACCCAAAAAATTGTTTTAGTCAATTAACGGAACATGGTCTATTTGGAAATAAATTATTACCGACTTGATAAGCCTAGTTGTGAATATGCAATAGCTCTAGATTTTATTATAACTTATTTAAATGTATATAATTAATGTTTGTTACTATATTTATTTTACAATTTGTTATAAATTATAAATTGTTTTTAGGATTTGAATTTGACAACTTATTTTTAGAGTTAACCGTTAAAATCAACTAAATGGTAGGACCAAAGATTGGAAATATTTCAACAATTCTAACCAAACAAGAGTTGCTATACAGAATTGTCATTGTCTTTATTTGTACAGTTTTTACAAAACGTTAAAAAAGTTTTTTATGAATCCAACTATTTTATTTTTAATATATTTTACAGTTATACCTTGTTGTCTGTTTATCTAAATCACTTAATGGTTATATCATTTATTAACCCTTTGAGGAGTAATCACGTCTTAACATGTGACTACTATCTCCATGTTGTTGAATAGTAAGGGGCAAATAAAATTACATCCATGGAGTAAGAACTTTTTTCAAATTTTTATATCATTTATATATATTATTACATGCCCATTTTTTTAACCATTTCATTTAAACAAATTAAAAAAATACCGGTAGTTAAATTCTTAACTAAATAACCAAGACGCAGTAATGAAAAAGGTGCCAAATGTATCAACAAAGAAAGAGAGTTTCGTGAAGTAAGTGAATCACTACCTATTCTAGTAGAAAAAAAAAGTGATCAGCATCTTGGTGACTTGATTAGGAGACTGGGTCACAATTGGACAAAGCCTTTTTAACTTTGAAGGAATTATTTTTCTCTCCAATTTTCCTGCCTTGAGGTACACCTGACAGCTTTTTTGAACTGTATGAAGTTTAGTTATAGTGGCTTTATCAGTTAAACAATTATAATTGTTTTTTTAATTTAGACCTGAAGGATATATATCTATTAAACTCACAGACCTAAACTTTGTCTCTGAACTACACCTAGGGTAGTTTTGGACCCTATTTTTGGACCCTGGGTCACGATTGAACACAATCATTTTTAGATTGTGTCATTAGTACATGAGAATATATCTATGTTATAGGCTACAAATGGTCTATACATAAAAAAGACAGACAGAGCTGATATAGCTGAATAACATTAGCATTGAATGAACACAGAAATGGCAATTGTCAATCAATAATAGAGGCTGTGCTAGCCGATAGCTTGAAAACCACACTGCACTATAGGCTTAAAAAAATATTACTAAAAGAAGAGGAAATGAAGAACAATTGACCATGGTATAGACCAGTCTAACAACAATAGTTTGGACACAAACGATTGTGATGATCCAGAAGGAGAGACAAATGAGGACCTTGAAATACCAGTTACTTTGAAGATCTGGTCTCAATTTTCATAAACAAGTAATCCGAAGGGCAAATATTTACAGCTGGTCAAGAAAACATGATAGTTGAGTATATTATTGAGCGCTCACATATGAACTATGGGTTAACCTATGCCCAAATTAGACATATGGCATACAATTAAATGCAGTTGATTTAACTATCAATACATGGATAGCTGAATGTAGGCATACTAATTGTTCAGCCGGGGAGGAATGGCTGTATATTCATCATAACCCAGTTTTTACTAATTTTTTAAAAATATTTACCTACCTTATTTACCTTTGTCCTATTGTGCCCTGTGTAAAATTTGAAACTCAAAAACTGCCCTGCCGGGGCAAAATTGGATAAAAAACATTACAACTAAAAATTGTAAATTGCGGAATTTAATTTGTTGTTTAGTGACTTTAAAAAAATTGACAAACTGAAACATAACATTTTGTTTAATTGCACCCTGGGATCCCCTACTACTTAAGCGAAAACTAGTTACTGCTCAAAGGGTTAAATAGCATTTTTCTGAATTTACAGGAGTTGTGTTAACTGTTTTTTTTAAGTTAAGGTACTGTACATTTACAAATCACAGTCTCTGTCTTATGATTAAACTATTTATTTAAACAAAAGATTATGGCTTCTAGAAAACATGTCCTAACTTACTTATAATGTAACTAAGTTAAGTAAGTTCCAACACTTTGCCTGCCATAAGAAATGTTTAGAATGCTGAAATTCCTAGGATCATCAGGATTGAGCTTTTAGTAAATTGTACAGCAAAACCTTCCTTTCTTCCTTATTTATGTAAATATCATATTTGAGATAACAAACATGTGATAAAATGTGTTATATAGTTTGTTCTTTCATTAATTCATTGTAGACATCACTTATCCTGTAGTATACAGGGTGTACCAAAAGTCTGGGGATGGCATTTTATATTTTTTGAACCATTGCATAGTAAACAATAATACTTTACATAATACCAAAAAATCTAATTTTTTAAGCAAATATCAAATTTTTTGCATCATACTGGAGACGGTCACAAGGTATCTGAAGAAAATCTTTAATTAGATCTTAGTTTGAGAAGTACATCATATTAAAGGTCTCTATTAGTTGAACACAATGCCACAAACCCAACCTTAAAGGACCACCCTAACCAAAATGGTGATGGTTTAAAGTTACAAACTTGAGCTTGATAAACAGTTTATAATGTCTTGTTGATTATTTGTCATTTGTTCAACTCACTTCAATACAATACATCCTAGACTCATTTCCTTTGAACATTCAGTTAGCCTAGATTTTATATTAGCTTTCTTCTTCAAAAAAAAAAAAGGATTGTTTCCCAAAATCCTCAAACAATAAACACCCATTCATTACTGAACACAGGAATATAATTCATGAGAGTCAAAAATTAAGTTTTCACTACGATTCCTGCTGACATATATTCTACTACCCTAATGTGGACGCGAAACACATCACACCCTAAGTACTCCCGAATGGCTATATAGGGTTCACACTAAAGCAGTCGATGTCCAACTTATTCGTATTAGGCATTCGAGAGCTATTAGTAGCATTCTCATAGTAACTTCACTACCTTGACCCCAGTGCTGTGCAAAATATCTCATTCAGAGATAAGACGTCGGAGATACTACATAAAGAATTCAATAAGATCTTGAATACCATCCTGTTCATATATTCTGACGAATATTAGGATGTATTTTTAAAACTTGCCACATTAGTTGCTTCAATACCAAACAACTCGGCTGTTCTGTTTAAGGTTATCTTTAAGGCTTAAGTATTGTAACCAAAAAGAAAATATTTTCAAAATGGGTTGTAGCACCAATCTCCACCATGCTCTGCCCATTATTCCATTAAAACTCTGTATTGTTTTAAATTGCAACATATACACTAGAATCTCTTAACGAAAACTCATTAAAAATATTGAATTTTGGACATAGATTTTTTTTCAAATTCCGCCAACCATTCAAAAAAGATTTTGAATTTTTTATGTATTCAATCAATTGTAGATACATAAAAGACCTGTTTAGTTAAATTATAAAACTGTAACAAAATAATAAAAACCTGCCAAACTAGATTTTTGTAGTGAAATATATAGTGGATGTGATATCATTATTTTACAAACTAATCATTCAATAATATTTTTTTAAATAAGATCTGTTGCTTTTTTCGTCAAATAACAATTCATTACAGTTATTTTCAGTGTGATTAACTAAAAAATGTCGTATCTGAAAAAATCCTAAATACAGGGAGTGAATAAATCCCTCTGAAAGCTTTACTCAGTTATTAATATGCAAAATTTTAATGTTTCTATCTTAATTTACACAAAAAAAATCAGTTTTTAAATGAAATGCAATCATGATATTCCTAAATAGGAATGTTGAATAAACTCAAATAAATTATTAGATTTTAAACTGAATGTACATTAACTGTTGTATTTATTATTAACATTGTCAAAACTATTGCAATAACAACTTTGGTTAGTTCATAATTTTATTTAATTGTTTGTAAACATTATTGTTTTACAACCAACCATTTATATGATTTATCTATGAATAAAATAAAATCTAGTCATAATCAATTAATCGTATGTTTTGTATTTACATGCTTCTTCACCTTTGACACTACATTGAAGGGTTAAAAAATATAAGTTTAAATAAAAAACTATTTATTCTTAAATTTAGATCCTCTTTTCAAGTCTTCTGAAATTTACATTAAATTTATGTTCAAATATGAAACTCAGGTAGTGGCTTGACCTGAGGAGATGACACCAATCATCTGAACATAGACACCTTACTCAGGTAGTGGCTCCTGAGGAGATGACACCAGTCATCTGAAAATAGACACCTTATTTAGATAGTAGCTTGACCTGAGGAGATAACACCAATCATCTGAACATAGGCACCTTACTCAGGTAGTGGCTTGACCTGAGGAGATGACACCAATCATCTACGCCTACAGTTGAGAGTCTGCCTCTGTCCTTCCCAACTTCTGCTTCCGGGGGACCGGTAGTAGTCCCCGAGCCAGTGGCCTTGCCATGCTCGTCTGAGGTCCCTGTTGCTTAGGCTACTCAGCTTTTTTTTCTGTGAGAGTCCCTCCAGTCCCCGCTTTTGATTTCAGACCTGCTTTGATGCATTCAGGACAAATTTCTTCATATCACAAGTCGCCCCAACCGTTAAAGCCGTTGCTGCAAGGTCTTTCTTCTGCTGACGGGTTGGATCCTGAGGCTTTGTTGACTTTCTTTGGTTGTCTTCTTCAACTTAGGGATTTTCCGGGATTGAAGGACACTCCCTTCTTCATCTTATTGTGCCCTTCTATTGGGGGCAGCCTTTCAGAAGGGCTTACTTCGGTGCCAACACGACAAGGAAGTTTTGATGACTTTCACAGGGAGGCGCTACATTTCTTTGTGCCTGCTAGGTTGAGGGAGTGCCTCATCTTTCAAAGATTCTACAGACCTCAGCGGCAAAGTGAGGATCTTTCTTCTTATGTAGGAGCTGTCCGGGAGGCGAGTCGGGTGCTGCACCTGACCTAGTCACTTACAATCAGTGTTTGACTGGTTCGGTAAGGACAAATTATTCAGCATTTTTTATCTTAACATCATCAGATTCCTCTTACTAAGGGATCGAGGCATGTCACCAGCTTTTGTAACCTTTACCAGTTCACTCGTGTGCCTATGGGTTTAGTTGTGGGAGCCCAGACCCTAACCAGGATTTTGGATTCCATATTTCACGATGTGAAATTCAACTATGTTTTCAACTACCTAGACGATCTTCTTGTATACAGCAAAACGATCCAAGAAAACTTAGAACACCTGAAGGAAGTTCTGAAGCGCCTTCGCAGGGCTGGCCTTATCGTCAACCCTGACAAAGTCATCTTCTCAAAACCTGAAATTTCTTTCTTAGGTCATTTGGTCTCCTCTCAGGGCGTCTGTATCGATCCTGCTAGGACTCAGGGTATCCCGGACTTTCCACCTCCCCAAGATGCCAAGTGTGTGGCCCGTTTTGTGGGAATCCTGAATTTCTAATGGTGTTTCATCCCCAATGTGGCTGAGCTTGCCGCCCCTTTGAATGAGTTGAGGAAGAAAGGTGCGAAGTTTGTGTGGGGGCAAGCTCAGCAGACGTCCTTTGATGCTTAGAAGGAGGCCATTATTCAGCCTCCAGTTCTGTGGATGCTGGATTTTCCAGTGAATTTCATCTTGTAGACTGATGCCTCCTCCTCTGCGATTGCTGCTGTTTTGTCCCAGGAGTTTGATGGTTTTCGGTAGGCTATTGCTTTTGCCTCTCATACCTTGACTCCCTAAGAAAAGAAAGTCACTTCCATCTATGAGCTAAAATGTTTGGCTGTGGTCTGATTGACAAGTTCCGCAGGTTCCTAGGACATGCGGAGTTTCTGTTAGAAACTGACAACCAAGCACTCTTTTGGCTACTTGTTCATCACCGACAGCTCGGAAAAATTTGTTGCTGGGTAGGTAAAATCTGCCTTTAAGTTCCAAGTTCAATGTGTGTGGCACGCAGAATCTTATAGCGGATGCTCTGTTCCGCGTTTATCATGAACCCAGCTGAAGTAGCCAGCTGCTGTGGGGCTGTCCTGCTTGACTATCTACTGGCTTTTAACAGTTTGCTTCACCATCAACAGCAAGATCCCGAGCTGTTCGTTTTCTTGCGTGAGCTTCAAGAGGGAGGAGCCCACCCTCACTACTTTCTGTCTAAAGGGGTTCTCTGCTGTCGGCCTGGCCGTGGTGGAGGACTCAAGGTTGTGCCGCCGAATGTCCTGGTCCCAATGGTCTTCAACTACTTCCAACACTCTCCTGTGGGCGGTCATTCATAAGACCATCGCTATGATTCGTCAGAAGTTCATCTGGAAAGGCATATACCGGGACATTGCTTAGAGGGTACGGGCTTTCACCTTTGTTCCCTTAGAAAGCCCAGTCAAATTGCAAAGTTGAGGTTGTTTCTTGGCTCCAGCTGCCTTTGAACTCGGCTAAACATGACATTCACAGTGCTGTACCATTTGAGTTTCTCCATGGGTTCTCTCCAAACAACCCTTTGTCCAACTTGTGGAGTCTTAATGATTTGCGAGCGCCTGGTACCTCTGATGTCCTGGTGATATAGGAGGCTGCCAGACGCAAACTTGTTAGGTCTAGGGAGCGTGTGAGGAGGAGGTACAACTGAGGTCGTAGGCACAATCCTTTCCAAATGGGGGATTTGGAATAAAGTCCATCCGGTCAGTTCGGCCGTGAAGAAGAGGGCTGCTAAGTTGTGTTTCAGGTGGTCTGGTCCCCACCGCTTCCAGAGGTTTCTTTTACCTTACTGGTAGATAACCAGTCTGGCAGGGGTTTCCAGAAGGCTCATGTTCTTACTTGAAACCTTACCGGAGTTTGGTTTCAGCTGCTTAGAATGTTAACACAGGGGGTGTTGTGGAGCAGAGAGACTGATCACCTATTTGTTTCCCTTACTGTACCTGGTCTCCCACCTTTCTTCTTTTTATTAGCTTGGCCAGGCTACTCTCCAAGGGGTTCTCTCTGAGTCCCCTTATTTTTCGATTTTCTTGTCGTCCCTGTGTTCAATTTCAAGCAAGGTTTTGATGTGCTGTGGTGCTGAAAGGGGGTTGCCTGTAGTTGGGGCTTTGCCCCTTTTTGGAGGGGGAGGTTGTGCCGTTTGCACATTACGATCGTCTCGCTCGGACAGCTCACACTTCCTCTGTGTTTAATTTACTTTCTCTGTCTTTGTGTTCATTTTCTGTGTTCCTTGGTGTCGACGGCAAGCTTGCCGTTCTTGCTTTGCAGCAGACGAGTAATGTGTATTGCAGCTAGAAACTGTAGGTAAGCATTCATCCAAATTTTTTGCTTTTGTAAAATATTGTTTATTGATTTCTTGTTCTCTAATGTGTGTAGAGATGGGCAAGAACAGTTAATTTGCGGAACAGTCGGAACCGGAACAACTCCAGGAATTGAACTGTTCCGTAAAGCTGTTCCGGAACAGTTTATGAAGAACAGTCAGATTGTAACCAAGACCAGCTAGATTCATCCAACTCCTGAGTGTTCGGAATCGTTTGGAACCCTGAGTCTAAGGGTAAAAACATTTCTCTGCCAAAAAAAAAAAAAAAAAAAAAAAAAAAAAAAAAAAAAAAAAAAAAAAAAAATTATATTTCTAAAGTGGGTTAAATCAATCGTATTTGGATAAATTCTTGCTTTTAATACATTTATAATTATACAAAACTGGTTGGACAAATGAGAATACCAGACAATTAATTAATCATCCATTTATAAATTAATCATCCAAAAGACAAAAATTGTACAAATGTAGTTCACATGTTTAAATTCAATAAATATTTTAGAAAACTAATATAATAATGAACAGCTACAGAAAAACAAAAATAGTAGATAAAATAACAAAGTCAAAACGTAAATTTACCATCAATAATAAGGTAAAGTAAATTATAGTACTAAGACATACCATTATTTCCTAAATAAAAAAAACATGAAAGTACAGCAAATATAATAAAAACTATACATTATTTTTATAATACAACATCAGGCCTATTATTTGCAGAATTCAGAATAGTTATAAAATACATATATACTTATATACAACTGTTTGGACAAAAGAAAAAGTCTATTGATAACCCAACAGACAAGAAAGTAAAATTGTAAAAATGAGTTCCCATGTTTAAATTCAATACATATTTTAGAAAACTAATATAATGATGAAGAGGTACATACAAACAAAAATAGTAGATAAAATAACAAAATCAAAACGTTAATTTACTATGAGTAATATGATAAAGTGAATTATACTAAGAATCGGACTAGATTAAACTATTCATTGTTTATTGGCCGGATGTGTGTCGAGTTAGTCTTCAACGAGTTCGTCTTTAGCAAGCTGTTCCGGAACAGTCATTTCTATTTCTGGTGAACTGCGTATGTGTGACGAGTTAGACTCAAACGAGTCCGTCTTCAGCAAACTGTTCCGGAACAGTCATTTCTATTTCTGGTGAACTGCGTATGTGTGACTCAAACGAGTCCGTCTTCAGCAAACTGTTCCGGAACAGTCATTTCTGGTGAACTGTTCCGGAACAGAACAACTAACTCTAGAGAACAGTTCCAATAAGACTGTTCCGTTCTTTTTGGCCCATCTCTAAATGTGTGTTGTTTCAGCAATCAACTAAGCTGTTGTCTGTTTGTGAAAATGTTATTATTTTCAGCAGGTCAAGTTAGGCCCATGTACCGATGTAAATGTAATTTTGTATATCTATTTATTATATTATTTTGTACTATTACAACTGATTTTTAGATGTAGTTAAATTTTGCATTTTTATCTACCACATTTGTTTTATAGTAAAGTCAGTATTAATTTTCACTTTATATAAATATTTCACTTGTTCAGTCTAGCAAACTATTAATGCAAAAGCCTGTCACTGCAGGAAACTTTCTTTGTAATGTAGTGTTTTGAGTGATTATAATACAGCAGTGATCTTATAAGAATGACATTTCAAGGCATTTACTAAAAAAGTAAAAAAGGTTTACTGCAGCATTGCTAAGCTGTGATGGTAAAAGTATAGATTGGGGTATGTATAAAAGTATAGATCCTGTATGTACTTTAAAATAATGAGTGTATTCTAGAGTTAATTGAACCTCTGTGTGTTTACAGAATATTATATAGAAAGTTAGGTATAGATACATGACAATGTCATGCAATTGATTATATCTGCATCATCCTGGTTTGGAAAGTTTTATATGTATATATTTATATATTTTAAAACCAAACAAAACTGTATAGCTAGAAAATTGTACATTTTGATAATATACAATCACGCTTATTGAGATGGAGGAAGTCTACATGATCTTGTCCATAGGACACACACATGCTAACATCAAATTTTTATTTGTACTATAATTACATAACAATGAAAGTCACCTTAAATGAACATATTTTGATCAGACTATTTTATGACCTACATAATTTATATATTTCCCTTTACACAAATATTACATTTCTTTTATATCATAAATTTAATGTATAGGCATTATTATAAAATATATTTTAAATATTAAAACATTTATGATTAGATATTTAATTATAAGAAATAATTAAATACAGTAACATTTTAAAAATATTTTAACACTAATTTTAGTAAGCTGTCCAAGTTAAAGAGATCACACTAATGTTAGATACTTTGAGAACAGTATAAAATATCACATAGAGAGTAATAAATCTATAATCACAACATTGAATATTATGTAAGTTGAAGAGTTATTGCCAACAATTAAATTCATTTTAGAGTAAAGTAACTGAGGAAAAACTGATATTAAAGTTCATGAGCATTTTGAATATTACTCTTCCAGATAAAATAAACTCAAAATTAGCTTTTATTAATAAGTGTAAAATATAGTTACTGAGATGCCCAGACACCCTCATAAATGACAGTTGAAGTAAGAGATCCCATCTCTGGGTGAGAAGAACCTAAAGAAGCAAGGGTTCTTTGTGAGGCTTGGCTAGATTACCTAGCAGGATTAAAATATGGCAAATGAAAAAATAAGTTTAAATAGTAAACTCAAAAAAAAATATTTGGTGCCTCAACAATATTCCTGAATTCGGTTATGACAAACTTTTTGGATAGAACTGTGTGTTTCTCTATTCAATTTTTACAAAAATTAAACAGTTTAAGATGTTCAGTTTAGGACATGGGATTGATTTATCCATTAGTGTAAACCGCACCAAAGTAGTCCGATGACAGCTATTTCATGTGAAGCTCCCCTCCTCACTTCTCGCCCAGCAATGTTGTCAGATGTAAATACATTGAAAATATTAATGATTTGTCTAAATATCTGTTGCAGTAAACAAACATCATAATTTTTTATTTTAGTCAAATGTACGTGTTTTGGTTATGTATATTTAGTGGAAGAAATTTATGTTTATGTTCGTTATTGTTTTTAAATAAATATTTGCTTTATATTTATTTATTAATATGTTGAATATGTTTTATAATAAATTATTGATTTATAACAATTTATTTTTTGGAATTGTATTAGTAATGGATCAACATAAAACTGATCAACCATCGCTAGAACGGCAACAACCTCTATTCAGTGTACGCTCTCGTAAAGGAAAACAGGACATTCATAAACAAAGCAAAAATATAATTGGTAATGTATTAAAATGTTTGGAAAATTTGGCAGACAATCCTGAAGAACGAAAAAACAAACTTTTTACAAGTAATGAAATTAGAAGCCAAGGCGTGTGGTGTATCTGAAAAAACTGTGCAAAGAATTAAACAAACTCTAGAGTCAGTAAGCAGCGATGAAGAATATGAGTTTGACTCTAGGAAACGCTTCAAACGAAAAAGTAGGAAAATGCAGTTGGATGATTTTGACAAACAATTTGTACAGAGGACAGTTTTTGAATGTTATGACAGAGGTGAGTTTCCCACAGCCAGAAAAATATTAACTGAATTAGAGCACAAAATAAATTACACCGGATCTGAAGATTATGTAATCAGAATATTAAAATCACTTGGTTTTAAATTTAGAAAGTCTAATGATGGCCGTAAATTCTTAATGGAGCGTCACGATATTGCTGCATGTAGAGCAAATTTTCTGCGGAAAAAATGCATTTATTAAGAACAAATGATACAAGGCCTATAATATATTTAGATGAAACCTGGATATCCCAAAACCATATAAAAAATTACAATTGGCAAGACTCGAAAATGAATGGAGGTTTAAAAATACCAACAGGGAAAGGTGGTCGGCTTATAATCGCACACGGAGGATCTGCTGCAGGAGACTTCATTCCAGGAGCGAAGCTGTATTTTGTGGGGGCAAACAATTCCAGCAGTGTGATTACCACACTGAGATGAATGGCACTTTGTTTAAGCAATGGTTTGTTGTTACTATGTAATCTTGAAGAGGGGTGTGTTATTGTTATGCACAATGCAAGTTACCATTCAATGCTCAAAGACGAGGTTCCAAAATCAAAATGGAAAAAAACAGATATTTTTCAATGGTTAGTATCAAATAATATACCACACAATCACACTTATACAAAATCTGAACTTCTACGAGGGGGTACCCAAAAGAAACCAAATTTTTTTTTTTTTTACTCTATCAACTTTATTTACAAAACTAACTTGTCTCCTTCAAAATACTCTCCATTACACTGAATACATTTGTCCAATCGATGATTCCACTGCTGGAAACACTTTTTAAACTCGTCTTCTGTGATGGCTGCCAGCTGTTCCGTTGTTTTTTCCTTGACCTCTGCTACATCATGAAAACTTAACCCTTTCATGCCCCTCTTCATTCGTGGAAACAAGAAAAAGTCACTTGGTGCCAGATCCGGTGAATAAGGTGGGTGGGGTAACGTTGTCATGCGATTTTTCGTCAAAAACTGAATGCCAAACGACGCTCCTTTTGGGGGTCAGTCAAAATCCGAGGCACAAATTTGGCAGCAACTCTTTTCATCCCCAAATTTTCGGTCAACATTCGCTGAACACAGCTCCAACTAATTCCAGACAACTGTGATAGATCTTCTATGGTCCGACGACGGTCTTCAAGCACAAGTTGTTGAATTTTCAAAACATTTTCATCTGTTGTTGAAGTTGACGGACGCCCAGACCGAAGTTTGTCGCCAATCGACATGTCGCCATTTTTAAATCGCGAAAACCATTCATAAACTTGAGTTTTTGATAGTGCATCTTGTTTATAAGCAGTTTTAATCATTAAAACAGCTTCCGCTGCACTTTTCCCCAGCAAAAAACAAAATTTCACGGCCGCACGTTGTTCACTCACATCCGCCATACTGAAAAAACGACGAGACTGCAAAACACGATCAACAAAAACAATCACAACTGAGGATAGCAACCTTCCCTGATAACGCCAAAGGCGGTACTGAGCTGGCAGAGATATGCACTACTCGTGCCTAGCGGACGACGCGCGTACTATGTAAGCTCCGCCCACAACAGCGCAATTCCGGTTTCTTTTGGGTACCCCCTCGTATCTATAAATGAAGTAAAGTCAGCAGAGAAATCTTTCTATCTTGATCATGTTGCCAATGAAATGGGCAACAAAGTGGTTCGCTTGCCCCCCTACCATTGCCAGTACAACCCAATAGAGTTGATATGGGCTCAAGTAAAGAGAAAAGTCGTCTTAAAAAACAACACCTTTAAACTGGCTGACGTGGAGAAATTAGCAGAAGAAGCCTTAAATAATGTATCACGCGCTGACTGGGCCAAATGTGTAAGACACGCAGAAGAGCTCCAAGACGCTGACTTTCAGCAGCAGTGTTCCAGGGATGTCATTATCGAACCTATCATCATAAACCTAAATGACAGCAGTGATGACGATGGAGACGAATTTAAAAATGAAATATGCGAAGATGAATGATATGGCCTATAGTAGGCCTATATTTAAATGGAGCTTTTAATACAATTTAAATTAACGTTTCCTTTAATATGTGATTGTATTTTGTTTATAATTAATAAAAATATGTTCAACAATGTTAATTATTAATTTCTTTCTGTGTCTTTTTTTGGTGAGTTAAAAATATATTAGAATTAATTTTTATTTTCGCCAGAGTTGTGGACTGACAAGGTTCATAATTCTGGACAGGGAAATTTAATTTCTTCAGTACTAAACCATGCCTATCAAACGTTATCTATAGTATGTGATTTAAACATCAGTTTCAACTTTCGTGATCGCCTAGACTTATAGATAAATATCAAAAGCATTCCGCAGTACTTACTAACAGCGATAACTAAGCATAAAGCCCCATTTCGGACTTTCAGTTCTAACTGTTCAGTTCGATGTCAGTGCAAGCCACACGCCAGGTCAAAACCTACACTCTCCTCAACAGTGTGTCTGCCCAGTATAGTCTACAAGATGGCTTCTAATGAAGAACTAGTACAATTCTGCAGTGCAATAGTATCTCTAGTGACACAAAGAAAAAGGAGATGGAAGCGTTCGGTTTTCTCTCCGGCCGAACTGAAGGACCATGTTCAATTCGGCCCGCCTACAATTCGAATTTTCAGTTAGATCTGAAGGCCTGCCGTCAGAACTAACTGACAAATTTACCTTAGAACTGACAAATTTTCATCAGACCATCAGTTGGCTGAGCTCAGGCATTACTCAGTTCTAACTAACCGTGTGTATGGGGCTTAAGAACTGTTGTATGGAATGCATTTATAATGTAATTACGGATAAAAAGCAGCTATTTCACTTGTTAAACATTTTTTATAGTACTTTCTACAAAATATAAAATATTTACGTCAACATAAATCTGTACAAAAACTTTCTGTATTAATAAATATCATAATTAATTTTACCATTTTCAGAGTTCTTTAAATAGTTTCATACAGTTGTTTTGTAAACAAAATACCAATAAGATTGACAGTTTTAAACATATGCATACTTGTCTTAGATGAAACATGTGGTTGAGTAGTTCTCAAAAACGATATGGCAACAACGCCTAAAATGTCATCGGACTACTTTGGTGCGGTTTATTATAGTGTGCTAATTCCATTCTTCTAACTTGGGAACTATTATTATAGGATGGAGGGATATGATCACTTTAGAAGTGTAACACTGGTCAAAAGTTTGGCTGTTTGGCACCTGAGACAGGTTTTACAGAATTTTAGAATTTGCAATCATGTATATGGCCATTCATGTGTATATACTGGTAAGGCTGATAAATTGAGCAGAGCAGTGTTAGGACTGGAGTTGATAGATTATGTTTGTTGAGTAAAAGGTGTGGTTTCCTAGGCTCTTGTAGGAGGTACTGTACCTGGTAGATTTTTTGTTGCAAGGATTGAAATCGGGTAATTGCTGTTTTTAGAATAGATCAGATTGTTAGAATCAGGAAATTTAAGATTTGGCAGAAATTTTAATTCTGTCTGAAAAGTGGCATTCAATTACTGAATTGTCCAACTAATTTTGTTTTGCTATAAATTTACTTGAAAATAGTGTGCGTCGGGAAGTTCTCTTGCTATAGTGAGTTTAGTTGAGTAATTAGTCCCTACAGTATTTCATATAGAAAATGTCAAACAGCTGTGTTCTAGGTGTATTACTGTCATAGAAGATTGCAAATCCTGTTTCTGATTGGTCAGGATTTAAATTGCATATCAATCTCAACGACAACAACAAATGACTAAATTGTATTTTATAGACCTTACAAGTCTAACATTGAATGAAGGATTAATATCAGTTTACTAAAATAATTAAAACTAGCTTCTGCCCTTTGAATAATAATATACTTATGGAATAAATATCAATAGGAAGCACAAACAACGTATGAAAATAAAAACTTAACGTAACATTATATTTGCAAATAAATCTAAACTTCTATCACTATATTGCTTATTGATGTCATATTTTATATTAACGAATAGACTTACAAATCTAGGGAAATGCATTCCTTCCAACAACAAGGTTAAGGAAGTGTTCCTAACAGCTGAACAACACAAATTTTATGTTTTATAGAATCCGTTTTAATACCCAACATGAAACCAACGTTTTGGAATGTGCTGTGCTGCAGTCATTAAAAAAGGTCAAATAGAAAATCATACTCATTCTTTCAAAGCACACAGATAAAATAATATTTGTCTTTGCAATAATCAATTCATAACTATACAATGTTTAGTGCTTGATTTCAAACCTAAAAATTCCAACTTTTTGTCAGGGATCCCATTTTGGGAAAATAGAAAATATCTTGTAAATTAAAATGAGAAAATTTTTCATCAATTTTATTTACGATGAGTAAATGTCATTTGTCTGATTTAGTTCACGCAGAAATTATGTGCACCCAAGTTTGAAGGTTATTTTCTAAGGAACTAAGAGGCCTACGGAAAACCTACTCATAACATTGTTTTTCTTGTTTAATTTTACGATATAACATATGAATTTTAAGACTTTATTAGAAGTTTTGATAATTTTTATCCTAGTTGAAACAAAATAAGGTATCGGAATTTTAACTGGTTTTCACTGTACATCAAATTTATATTGTTATTACTCAAAAATATGCTAATGTAGCACATTTATTTTATTATATGATTTTTAGGAATGTATTAAACAATTTTTAGAAACCTAATCTAAGTTATAAATTTTAGAATTTTAACTTTTTGAGAATGTTAAAAGTTGTAATCCTTACATTATGTATAGATACAATATATAACTTTCCTATGGGTAAATAAATTCAGTGGTTTTATATTTCGAAGTTATTTAAAAAAAAACCGCATTTACTTACACAGAATGCATCGTAAATATACATATCATAAGGAATAATGATTACAACAAGACCAAGTAGCCTAATTAATTTTACGACCTCTAGAAGCCGAGAAAACAATGTTTCAGGTAATTGATAAGAACTTTTTTCTCACAAAGTTAGTAAAAAACTAAAATTGATAAAACTTATAGAAAACAGTCCTATAAACCTATAAATTAGATACATTAACGGGTTTTTGAGTAACAACAGAGTAAATTTAATGTACAGTAAAAACCAGTTAAAATTCCGGTACATTTTTTGTTCCAAAATAAAAAAAAAAAAAAAAAAACGCCATCCGGAAGATGTTTTAAATATCACATCGTGTGGATTTTGTATCATTATCATCCCAGACGTTTAACTCTCAGATCTGTGAATTGCATAGCAAAACAACATTTACAGGTTAGTTTGTCTAGTTCAAAAACTTGACGAATGAATATTAGAGTGAGATTAGATTGTAGAGCCATCTCTAAAATATTAGGAAATGAGTAGACACTCGAATACATGACAAGCATAGGAGTCGGGTAACCCCGGCTCAGAACATTGCTATTTAAACAAATTTTAAATTGATTCACTTTTATTCAATTTAAGTAGAGCCTGGTCAGAACTCCACTATTGTGCCACATCAGTGTCACCAGTTGTATAATGTGAAATCAGTGATGAAACTTACCGGCTAATTTTAATTGACTACTACTTTCACAGCAATATTTTGTTGTTGTTTATCTGTTTTTTTTTTTTTTTTTTGCAGATCACTATTCAATGCCTGAACCAGTCATAACTAGCGGCGGAGCGCCACTCCCCCCTCATAGTCAGTGGTGGAGCGTTGCTCCGCCACCACTAAACCCCTGACTGCTTTAGCTGGCAATAGATGGCTTATAAGACTCATCTGACCTTGCCACATAGACGAGAATTTCTTTGTTCGTTTGATGGACCTCAGCTTAATGTGACTTCAAAACCACAGAAGTGATATAAAAATCTTCAATGGGAATCAAACCATGTTTAGATATATGACAAGCCACTGTTATATACCATCAGATACAGAGGCTCCAATTAATGATGGTGTTAATCATTAATTCAGTTACTGTACAATAATGATATTTTTTTATATAGTGTACATAGTACTCTATCAAGCAGCTCAAATAGTATTGAGTATCAATAGCAGTACATGTATTTATAATATCATCTTCAACATTAAATTTGTCCAGTTTTTAATGCTAATGTTTTTATTTATGTATCATATGTTAACTGAAAGAAAACCAAGGGGGTTTTCAACAATGCATTTGATAATCGAAGATGGTACTATAAATAACGAAACATGTACTACTAATTGACATTCAATACTATTTGAGTTGTTGACGGAGTATAGGAAGTAGCACATGCTTACAATTATTATAGAATGAGTGGAAAAGGTGTTCCCCTGAGAAAATTGGAGGAAAAACATCTTACATAACTTATGTAAGGCCTTAGAAAAGACTTAAGTCAGTAAAATATCATAACATCTACTGAAAAACTGGTATTATGATACTGACCAAAGAACATGTTTATAGTATTCACAATGGTACAACAATACATGAATAACACCTACTGTCAATAAAACAGAATATCACAACTAAGTAATTACATTCTAGGATGCTCAATAAACTAATAATAGATAAACTTATATTATGGCACAAGTGTGATGTATTGAACCAGAAAATCAGCAAACTTTTCGACTAAACACAGAGTTTAATTTTTACTTTACAATAATTAATATTATTTTCAATTGTATAATACAAATGTTATGCTTATTAAATGAGGATTATTTAATACAAATGCTATTATGTATGTTATTACATCTCCCAGAATGGCAGACAAAGTGCAGGACAAGTCACCCTTTGTGTTACCTACTTAGAATGGCAGACAAAGTGCAGGACAAGTCACCCTTTGTGTTACCTAATTAGAATGGCAGACAAAGTGCAGGACAAGTCACCCTTTGTGTTACCTACTTAGAATGGCAGACAAAGTGCAGGACAAGTCACCCTTTGTGTTACCTACTTAGAATGGCAGACAAAGTGCAGGACAAGTCACCCTCTGTGTTACCTACTTAGTAGAATGGCAAAGTGCAGGACAAGTCACCCTTTGTGTTACCTACTTAGAATGGCAGACAAAGTGCAGGACAAGTCACCCTTTGTGTTACCTACTTAGTAGAATGGCAGACAAAGTGCAGGCCAAGTCACCCTTTGTGTTACCTACTTAGTAGAATGGCAGACAAAGTGCAGGACAAGTCGCCCTTTGTGTTACCTACTTAATAGAATGGCAGACAAAGTGCAGGCCAAGTCACCCTTTGTGTTACCTACTTAGTAGAATGGCAGACAAAGTGCAGGACAAGTCGCCCTTTGTGTTACCTACTTAGTAGAATGGCAGACAAAGTGCAGGACAAGTCGCCCTTTGTGTTACCTACTTAGTAGAATGGCAGACAAAGTGCAGGACAAGTCACCCTTTGTGTTACCTACTTAGAATGGCAGACAAAGTGCAGGACAAGTCACCCTTTGTGTTACCTACTTAGAATGGCAGACAAAGTGCAGGACAAGTCACCCTTTGTGTTACCTACTTAGAATGGCAGACAAAGTGCAGGACAAGTCACCCTTTGTGTTACCTACTTAGTAGAATGGCAGACAAAGTGCAGGCCAAGTCACCCTTTGTGTTACCTACTTAGTAGAATGGCAGACAAAGTGCAGGCCAAGTCACCCTTTGTGTTACCTACTTAGAATGGCAGACAAAGTGCAGGACAAGTCACCCTTTGTGTTACCTACTTAGTAGAATGGCAGACAAAGTGCAGGACAAGTCACCCTTTGTGTTACCTACTTCGTAGAATGGCAGACAAAGTGCAGGCCAAGTCACCCTTTGTGTTACCTACTTAGAATGGCAGACAAAGTGCAGGACAAGTCACCCTTTGTGTTACCTACTTAGTAGAATGGCAGACAAAGTGCAGGACAAGTCGCCCTTTGTGTTACCTACTTAGTAGAATGGCAGACAAAGTGCAGGACAAGTCGCCCTTTGTGTTACCTACTTAGTAGAATGGCAGACAAAGTGCAGGCCAAGTCACCCTTTGTGTTACCTACTTAGTAGAATGGCAGACAAAGTGCATGACAAGTCACCCTTTGTGTTGCCCACTTAGTAGAAAAGAAAATTTTGTACTGTTAGGATACAAAATGACAATACATATTAAATACACAAAGTGACAATCAAACATCTACTGCAAATACCAATATATGTCAGTTCTGCATTTGGATTCAATATGCGTTAATGACAGACCTGGCCAAACAAAAGCAAACCATCTGCTCGAATAATCCATTTCTTATTAGGGGACAGTTTGTTCTTTTTAGGGACGGGTTTGTTTACTGGTGGTTTGTTCTTGAGAAATCACTGTTACAGCAAGGATTTATATGGCTTCATTGTTGGCAGTAAAATATGAGTAATTTAAAAAGAAAACTATGGAAAGCAATAAGAGTAAAGTCAATTACGAAATTTAATGGAGAAACACAGTTAACACATTCGCTGCGGCAGTGCCCGAACGTGAACGGCGCTCGGCGGACTTCAGACGCTGTCGTGCCCGATTGGGAATCCTTGTCCTTTGTTTGCTTATTCATTCAATATTGATATAGCATCTGCAAAGGAAAGTTGTTTTTGTTCGTAGCGTGTCTAGTACAACCTAATAACTTTGTATATGTTTTGGTTTCAGTATTTGATTTTTTTAGTTTGTAAGTGTAAATAGTTGTTGAGGCACCAAGGAGGTTTTTTCTACTTGCTTCCCTTCCTCCTTTCCGGCAGAGTGGGGGTGGCTTGGAGAAAAACTACCCTTTAGTATCGTCCTAACATCCCGGCCGTGCGATTCTTACTTCAAGCCACACAGGCTATCATTCATTAATTTTGTAAGTATAGATACTTCCATCATTTTCATAGCCAGCAATTCTTCCATTTTATTAAACTACTTTTCATTCTTATAATTATACTAGCTGTACCCGCCCGCTTCGCCAGTCATAATATTGAGGTTGATTATATAATCTTATACAATCAAATGGTATTCAACTTCTAACCTAAATGGAAAAAATAGTTTAAAGACCTGCAATCAAAATATAAGTAAAAATACCAACAAATACAAGAACATTCAAAAATTATTTAAGTTAAAGTAAATCAGGACAGAAAATACTCATGGCAAAACTTGCATTGCAGAACTGATAAGAAATTTGAGTGGGGTAGGGGGGAGTATGGCCTCTGCCCACTGACCATTTAATGAATATCACACAATATGTGTTATGATGTCTGGATTTGATCACGAATAAACAAAATGTAGAAATACAGATTCCCTCTTTGGGAAGGAGCAAAGTAGGGAAATTATGGCTGTATGTAAAATAAAATTGTAATCTTGCTATTTCAATCAAACTTTTTTTTATTTTATTTTATTTATTTATTTATTTATTATTCAATAAACAAACAAAAAGTACGGTTATTGACTCTAAATCAATGAAATGTCGGAGTTCTCACCATGTTTAGCCAGGTCTGATGAAGTGGCTATACATGTGTTAAAATTAAATTAAAAATGTTCCTATTGAAATCAGTTTGTTCTCTTAGCTAAAAGAGTTTCAAAGTCTAGACAAATCTGTAAGTCACTTTTAGCGGGCACAAATTACTGTAATTGACTCTGAATCAGTGAATTATCAGGTTTCTCGCCATATTTAGCCATGTCCTGTGAACTGGCTATGCATTTGGTCAAATTAAATTGTAAATTTTCCGATTAAAATCAGTTTGTTCTCTTAGATAAAAGAATTTCCAAGTCTAGAGAAATCTGTGAGTATACTTTCAGAGGGAACAAAGTATTATATTTGACTTGGAAAACAAGAAGAGCAAAAGGAGAAAAGTGACTTTACAATTTTAGGTTAGGTTTAAGGGCACTGGGCCAGGAATTAGTATATTAGAGAGATAGGACATCAGCAAACTTACCTTAGAAGACAAGTTCACTAACACCAGAGTAGAAGTAAGATACACAAAAGAAACACAAAATCATACAAATTTTTTGTGCCACTGGCACTTTCTTCAGGTGAGTAAAAAGAGAGAGAATGACACGGCTTCCACTATTGTTGGGAAGGTCTAGCCAAATTATCCAGCCATGTTTTTGGCATTTAAAATGTTTAGCACTAAAGAGGTTGCAATCTTCGATTTACTAAGAATTTTTGAAAATCCCTTCTAATTGTACATCTACAACATAAGGCCTTTGATGACAAAATTTCAGCCTCGTAGTCTTAGTACTTTTTTAGTTAAAGTGATGAGTGAATGAGTCAGTGGTATTTGCCTTTTATAGGCATAGACATTCAGTCAGTAATTCAATCATTACAATAAACTTAGTTTCATTTCATACAAGTGTTTCATTTATTATGATAGCGCCTTGAATTTACTTAAAAGCATCAGTAAATGATGCTTTTAAGTAAATTCAAAAACTAAAAGTACTTACAAGTACAGAATAGTAATAGTGTAAAAAATGTTTAGCATCTGAGGTAAGATTACAAACTATAGCAGCCGCAGCGAAACTGTTAAAATATAGCTTCAGAATTATGCGTTGCAGGTCATGTATTTCAATGTAATGTTAATTTTTAAAAAGTTCTATATCATTTAACATGTTTTCATTAAAAATAAGCGTTTTTATAATGTTACAGGACTACTTGACCTGTTGAAATATTTGATAAGCTAAACAAGGTTGTATCATAATTATTATACCGTACCCGTGAATAACCTAATCATACAGAATTGCTTATTTAAGAACAAACACTTTCTTATCAATCAAAAAATTTATTTATAATACTTTTGAACTCCACTGATGAGTCACAATATACTGAGCAGTGAGGATTATAGATGTATCTTCCTCACTGCTCAGTATATTGATTGCCCTTAAAACTGCATGAGATCAATAACTTAAAATTGTCCACGACACATAATAAATCATAAAAATTTAAGATACATTTTCCTCAATCCAATAGTTTCCAGCTCAAGAATAAAACTAGACTACATAATATAATCTCTCACCAATTTCAATTTATTACACAGACATTTTATTTAAAAGCTATGTAACCGTCTCCATTAATGCTATATCTGTTTGGTTCCTCAGTCCCAAATAAACAAAAGACATTGTTCGGCTATTACTGTTTTTTAACAAACCAGAACATGCCTACATCATGTAGTGAAATTTTATTATAAATACATGTTATTTGGTTTTTTCGATAAGTTTGCTGAATTCTTGTCAGTCCTTTAGGATTATGTCATTTGTTTTTTAAGTTTACTTTTTGTACATGTCCAACCCAAATAGAATGGATGGCTGAATAGAACTATATTGAAATAAATAAATTGTGTATATTGTTTATTATTATTGTTTTTGTCTGTGCTTCCTGTGATGTTAAAAGCTTTCTTGTGTTACATGTATTTCTAATCTCATACTATATAGATTCTTAAAACTTATATACTCCGATTTTTAAAGTAAATTTTAAATAGAGGAGACCCATTAATAGTAAAAACATAATAGAGGTGAAAAATGTAGATGAACTAGTAAACTAGAGAATGTTTTGATTTTGAGTTTCTTTGAAATGCATCAAGTTAGGACACTACTAGGAAGTGTTTTCCTGGCAGCGCAAAAGCTTGATGTAGTTACTGGGTAAACTGCTTCTTCGCACCCATTTGTGAAGGATGCAGTTCAGGTTTTGTCATCTCTCCTTTAGAGTCTTCCTTAGATGCTTGCAATCCTCAATTACAAACCTTAAACAATAATATCAATAAATTATTTTAGAATTATAACTACTATACACTCAAACAATAGTATAATTAGAAGTTATATTTAATTTGCAATTTTATTCCTAGAAAAATCTACACACTAGATTATATTTAATATCAGGCTCTACAAAAATAAATTTGGTGCACCCAACACACTTAAATTTCCTCTTTGACATTTTGAAAAGATAAGATTTTTGCAGAAATGTGTCCGGGATAGCTCAAGTAACAATAATAATGTTGGTTCCCGCCTGAAGGAAAAGTTAACTTAAGGCTGATAAATCGAAATGTGAATTATTCTCATAATAACCATATTTTTGCACTTTTCTCATCTATAACTTGAAAAATTTTAAACGTAGCATGACAACTCTCAGAATAAAATGTTCGTTATTAAATTATATTTTGAAATTAAATTCAGAAAGGAGTAGTTAGAAAAGCTAAGAATAAACAAAGCGTTTAGAAAAATCTACTTGTGTTATGTAGTATATGTCTTTGCTAATTTTGTGTTCAAAATGTAATTTCTTGTTTTTTGTGTTGTAATTTTGCTATTGTGGCCTCCTGCCTGATTTTTTAATAATGATTAATTGTTTCTTTTTGCAATAAAAAGTATTGTTACGCTCAGCTGACGAGTTATGATTTAACCCTTCTAGTGCCGTCCGTGATCCTATCACTTGTCTGGACTTGAGCCATCCCCCGGTACAGCGCGACTTCCTTATTTTGGTGGGGGATGGGTCTTACTAAGACCTTTATATTCTAATACTGCATGTCAATAAAGCACAAAAGATTTGGAGCAAATCAATTAAATACTTTTTTACATAATAAATCATTAATTTAAATTTTTGCAAAAGAATATAGTCGGCACTGGTGGCGCAGTGCTGTAACCCAGCTGCATGGGGACAAAGTGTTTGGGAGATTGTAGGCGATAGGTTGGATGCTCGGTCCTCTTAATACCGACATGGCGTCCGCTTGGTGGTTGCTATCGGCGTGGACACTACTAGAGAAGTCTGGGGTGTCCATGTTGGGTGGTAATCATTGTGCGGATGTTGTGTGGGGGAGATAACTGAGTATCAGACTTGTCAATTAGCTGAAAATCAGACCAGCACTACGTGGTTCGGATTCCACGTAAAGCTGTAGGTCCCTTAGTTGCCCTGGCTGTTGGGCTATTAATAAATTGCCCTTTCTGAGGAATAGTTGAACTCAGTTAGTAACCAGACTACACTCATCCACACTCATCCTACACTCATAAAACCATTCATATTCGCCTTAAAATACGCACAACGTTGTGTCGGCGTCTCATATGTAAGAATAAGAATATTTTTATAAATGTAATAACTTTCAGAAAAATCATTGAAACAAAATGCTAATTTTTCTATGTACACTAGAGCACTAGGGTAATTTGGTAAGCCAAGAGATTTTTTTCAAAATTTTGTTTATTTATCTTTTTTATAAACATTTTGAAAAACTGATGTTTCATAGTTTAAATATCGTAGGTATAAAAAAAGGGTCTAAACAAATTGAGAAAAACAAGTGATTTTTTCGTAGATATTTTGTTATCAACAAACAAAAAAACAACAACAATAGGTATTTTTAGCTTTTGTAACTAATCCTACCTTATGTAAAACTAAATTACAAAACTTTTTATTTCAAGAGTTTTAATTCTAAGATTGGAATTTGTCAAGTTATAAACAAGAAGTGTCAAAAATACAGATTTATAAGAAAAATTTCACATTTTGATTTTTCAGCCTTAAGTTACACTATCCTACGAAGGGATAAAGGTACAAGCCTAAAAGAGGTTTATAAGGCCGAACCTGCAGTAAAACGCCCTTTAGGCAGACCAAAAATAAGATGGTTCGACCCAAGATGTATAGAGTAAGAGAGGTGGGCCGAACAGAACGCATTGCGCTGGGTTATGTCACGTCACACCTCCGTGGTGGTGCACTGCCGTTCTAGATGGTAGACACACAGGCACAAACATGACTGTGAAGGGGAAGGGTTAATTCATGTTTTGATATGAAAATATCGCCAACGTAAGTATCTAATAAGACAATATTCCAGTCAGTGCCATGTGTCTTTGATTGGCGTATAACTTTACCACGCAGTAAGTACTGCACTGTATTATTACGAATTGGTGCGTAAGTGTATTTTGTAGTGTAGTGCAATGAACTGTTTATATGTTGGAGAGTAAGTACATCAGGTGTCTGACTGACTGGTATTTATATCAAAGAATGTACAGTGTCTTTAACCGGTACATTTTGGTTTCTCTTCTCGTTCGTTTACGAGGCTGCCTGAGATCGCTCTTGCGCTGTCTGCTCTTGTCTTTCGTAGCCGTTGTCTTAGACTGGTCGTTCCGTAATTCCTCCTCCCAGTCTGTCTGGCTGCTTGTAGGCTTCTTCTCTTCTTCACGACAGGTCATTTCCTCCTTCTGTTGCACTCCTTCACTAGTCGAGATGAGGAGATAAATTATCTAAACGTAAGTTGATTATTTTGTTATTATCCAAATACCTAACCACCCTTTTTAGTGAAAACTTTTGCACAATTATATACTATCTTGTCAGATTCAGTATTTTGTTAGATTTATTCTTGTGTCTTTATGTCTAGATGATTGTCAATCTAGGTTCGAGACCATGTGCCCATTTTTATATTCCATCATTCATTTCTTTATTATATTTGTTTTATGTTCAATGTTAGCTTTAAATTTTGTTTCATAGTCTATCAAGTGTCTATATAATTTTTATTGATCATTTTTTGCAATTTGATGTACATTTTTACCAAATTTATGTTCTGTGCCAATAACCTATTTTACCTTTTTAGTTTTGTCATTTTCTGTAATTCTGTAACTGTAATTTTGTTCCTATGATGTTATAATTTGTTTACTTCTGATAATAGTTTACTCACTGCTGCTGATAGTATTGAGATGTTAAGAAAAATTATGAAAAACCTCAACTTATAAAGTCAACACAGTTAGTTAACATTACTCTTTTAATCCATTATTATTTATTTGTATATTTTATATTGTAATTTTGTGTTATTATTGTTTTGGCTGTGCTTTATTCTAATGTGCTGTGGTTTGGCTGTTTAGTTCAAGGTTCTCGTGTGGGATTTAAACCCTCAGCCTGCCGATCTTCTGTCATTCGAGACTGTGGTCGCCTGGCCTGGGGACCATGTAATTGAACCAAGTTGCGCCTCCGCTGCCCTCCTTACATCTTTGGGTGGGATTTTTCTGTCCTCAGGTCAGTGTGTTCCTTTTTGTTCCGGCGGCTGAGCTTGGGGAATGTACTTTATTAATGTTGCTAACAGAAGAAAAGTGATGTCAAGTTTTCAAGTTCAACCCCTAGGCCTAGAAAAAAAAATTGAACATTAGCAAAAATGATCCACAGCCAAATAATTTAATAGGCCCTATTTATTATTTAAACATATATTTTTAAAACATTTATTATTACTGTTTTTATTATTAAATTTGTTATTCTGTCATTTCTAAATATTTATCAACTGTTTTTTTAATTTATTTTTTTACTATTTAATTTATTGAATTGTTTTTTTTTTAGGCATATTTGTAAAGTTTTGTAGATGTAATTTATTTTGTGTAGTGTTTCTTGTTTAGTGAATTTCTGATAAACCGCTACCGTCCTGTATTTTATTTTTATTTTCTTAATTTAAACATTTCACCAAAAGGGGATTGATTTTATAACATTTTAAAATTCTTTCGAATTGGAGCTGCAGGGATGTCGGCTGACTTCATGGCTTAGTGGAGTCATGGGATGTTGGCTAAATTGCCGGTTGATTGGTTTTGTTCAAATTTTCAATGTAAATTTTGTCTTCATATTGTATTTTAGATTTGTTTTCACAATTTTGGCATTTTTTGGTAAATTTGCAGATAGGCACATATGTTTTTGTTGTTATATGTCTAGCTCAATTTGTGTTTAACACGTTGATTGCGGGCGACGTTGATCAACGATGCACCGCAGTAGCGCGTGTGGCGGGCAGCGTTGTACAATGATCCTACAGTCCTTGAAATGTATTGACTCCGTGTGAGGTTAGCCATTGCCCGGGAACGTTGTGTCGCTCGTCGCTTGTTGTGCCAGTCTTTGTGAACATTTCGATGTACTTCGTTTTTGGATACCACTATTTTTATGTTTGTGGTACCAGTTCTACGTTTTAGTGTTTTTTAGGATTGTTATAAGTAATTTTTGTGCAATGGATGATAGTTTTCGACAAGTTCCACGAGGTTATTCATGAGTGAAATATAGTGTAACAATGGCGGTGGGAAGTGTTGTAAAGTTTTTTTATTTTTAGTATTACCCATTTTTATATTACCATACATTATTAGGACTAACTGTACATTCTCATGCCATTCGATAACATTGTGCGCGAACTTATTATTATCGTGACTAAACATTATTTTTTCAACAGAAGAAGTTTTTTTTTGTTGTAAAACTGTTTATTTATTCTGTTATGTAATTATCAATAATGGGACTGTACAAAATTGTCAACGATCACCGGCTGAGTAACGCTTACCGGCACCCCAGGCGGACAACGTTGATCAATGCACCGGAAATGATGTCAATGGAATTGGCCTAATTCCATACCTGGACACCTTCTGACACTACTCTGGCTACAATGGGACTATTTATAAAGTAAATAAAAATGTATTATACTTCAGCCTGGGCATGCACAATGTTGGGCGATTTCAGCAATGAACGTGTTAATATGTTATTGTTTACTTTTTGTGTTGTAATGTTATTGATATTGTGGCCTTCTACCTGATTTTTCTTAATAATAACTAATTTCATCTTTATGCCATAAATTGTATTTTTCCGCTCAGCTGTCGAATTATGATTAAACTGAGTGCTGCATGTGATCCAATCACTTGTCTGGACTTGAATCATCCCCCTGTACAGTGCGACTTCTTTATTTTGATGGGGGATGGGTCTCAAGAACTAATTTATTTATTCTCCAAAATAGTATAAAATTTCTTTCTTAATTTTTTAATAATTTTATCCATTGAAAATTTCATGCATGCGATGTGCTGTAGCTATATGCAATAATAGTTACTATAAAACAATAGCTTGTTCTGATATTGTTAGCTATTTTAAGATTCCCAAAAAAAATAATTTACGTTCAATTTAGATTGATACATGCAAAAAAGGAAAGTCTCTTGGAACCAAGGCACTTCTTATGTTTGTTCAGATCATTTTAAACCAGAAGATTTTGAAAGAAATTTAAGAGCAGAAATTATGGGACTAAAACACATAAGAAAAATGTTAAAGCCTGATGCAGTGCCATCAATGAAACTTTTGCCTTCAGAAAATAACTGCAAGAAGAAATCAAAAAGACAAATCAGGAAAATAACAAGAGACAACAAACATACTGTATATATTGTATTGACTCAAGTCAAGTTTATATCGAATGCGAATGATCGTACTAGGAAATTATACCGGAAAAATAAGAAGCAATGTAAATACAGAAAACTCATCTGACCATTTTATAATAGGAAAAGTGTTGAGGGAAAGTTTTATATCATACAACAAAGTGAAGATATCAATGTGCCTTGTGAATCTGATGAGAGGGGGGTCACGATACAGAAAAAAATACAGTGTCATTAAACAAATGTGTATCAGAAGATTGAAAGAACTTAGTAATAAGTACCCTCAATTGGGAAACTTTTCTCACACAATAAAAAAATCAAACACCTAGTTGGATGATTTGTTTCTAGGCGGATTAACAGAACCCACACAAGGTTTTAACAATAAGCTTTCAATCCTGGAAGAAGAGTTTCAAAAACATTGTAAAGGAAGTATTCCGAAATATCCTGGTATTAAAACAAGCTTATAAAACGTATGGCAACGAAAGTTAGCATGTTACCCTATGACATTATCGAGTTGTTTGCCCATAGGAGAAGAATCATGAGGGTTTCATATTTTTTCTCTATTGATAAACAAAAAAATATAATGAAAACAAAAAAAAATCAAAAGAAAACTAAATAATGTTTGTAATTAGAGGAACGGAGTAGTAAAATATAATATTGCAGTAATAGTTAACATGTATATAAATGTGTTAATGCTTTATTATTTCTAAATATATATTTTAAAAATTAAAATGTAACTAGAGTGTGATTGTATACAAGTGTCTTTAATTAACAAACTCAGAAGTTCTACTGACTGTGGTAACGTGAAATACCGAAGCACTATTAATTTTTCTTTTTTAGTAAGTATTAAATTTAAATAAATATGTTTATGAATTAAGTTAGATTCAACAATTGTTTTAACACAGTTACGCCATGTTAAAACAATTGTTAAATCTATCTAATTCATAAACATATTTATTTAAATTTAATACTTACTAAAAAAGAAAAATTAGTAGTGCTTCGGTGTTTCACGTTACCACAGTCAGTAGAACTTCTGATTTTGTTAATCACCAGTAATAATACAGTAAATAGTGGCTATAACTAAACTAATAATATAAACTAATACTAAAAGTTTGTTTAAAAAATTAGCATATTTTGTCAAGAGTCGACTATTATATTTCATTAGGTATAAGAAAGAACAAAATTTACAATGCCTAATTTAAATATATAAATGGTTTTATACTCAAAACACTAAGTGAATCGTAAGATTCAAAAGCAATGAGTACTGAGAAGCAACAGTGTGGCTTGACGTCACTGCCTCGGCGTAATGGACGACAGTGAGGAGAGGCACTACCTGTCTGGCCCACCTTTAGCTCTATACATCTTGGGTTCAACCAGGTGTGGAAGGAGACAGTTTATTCAGCAGAAAACAGGGAAGCATGGATGAGGCTTATCTGCGAGCCAAAAATCAACTAAGATTTGTAATGCCCCAGCAGTAAGTTACACTTTTCCGTCAGTATAGTACCTACATTATTGTTCCTTCAGTCATCCTGGACATATTTCCAAAAATCTATCTGTCCTCTCAAAATGGCCATTCATAAACACATCCTGTCTGGACAGTTGTATTGAGCCACCCAAATATGGGGATGATTATTTGTAATAAAAATGAATCCACATATGTGGTGTTGATCATGTAAACCACATGTTTTAATTCATGTTTTTAGGAAGTACAAAAATTAGGTTAAATGTTACTAAAAATACATCATTATTATTCCTTTTAGTGCCACTGTCCTTTACCAACTGGAATACCTAAAGGTGCCACCCAAATTTAGTAAAAAATTTACAGATTTAGAATTATTGACTAAAATTGAAATTTAAGAAACATTTGTCATTACGCTTACAGTAGTTATGTATCAAAATGTTTAGCTTAAAGTAAAATGAATATAAAACAAAAATGAAAAATACACATATAACTAATAAAAGAAATATCGAGTTAGATATAAGATAACTGTATAAGCAAATTTTATAAGATATTCCGTTCGAATTTATTAAAATTATATAAAACTTTTAAAAAATTGTTTCTCTTTATTGGAACAAATAAAATATAAATCTGGTGCCATGACTATATCACATACGAGGGTTATCTGTAAATTAAGGTCTCCAGTGCATTTTCACACAGTAAACATCATTTTATTGCAAAACCAATTCAGAATCTGAAATATTGGAAATTTAGCTTATTTTTCCATGTAGTCCCCGTCTTGATCAAAACACTTTTGGAGTTGCTCTGGAAGCTTTTATGTAACAGCGTAAAACCACTCTCCCACCGACTCACAATGGAAGGAATCGTCACTTGAGAATTTCATTCAACCCAAGTGTTTTTTTACGTTGTGGAGGAGTCACTCGGGGCTAATCAGGGCTGTATTAAGGATGGTCAATGATTTACAAACCAAATTTGGCAATGAGATCCATCGTGGTATGGGCGTCATAAGGGCAGGCATTGTCATGGTGCAAACGAATGTCTTATGTCAGCCAACCTCTCCTTTTCTTCTGTATAGCCTTACAAAATCTTGTTCATGATAGTCATAGAGATGTTCTTTATTTGTTCGGCTATCTTTCACATAATCATGCACCGATCCGCGAGCAAAAGTTCCTTACTTTCGTTACTATCTTGTCCGAAACTGATGGAACGGCGTGAGCCGGCCTTGTCATGCACGTCGGTTCGGCCTATGCAAACTCTCTATATCACTTGTTCATACATCTCTCTCCATACACATTGGTTAGCTGGTGATGGATTTAATAAGTGGTTGACCCCTTAACACGTTGAATGCGGCCAACGTTAGAGTAGCGTGGCAGAGACATGCCTGGCGGCTTATGTTAATTTACGTAGCGCTCCTGATTCAAATGCATTGGTTTAGCGTGTTGCGCTTATGCCAGGGAATTTTGTGTTAATCGTCGCTTATGCCAGTTTTTATGTTCGAGAGTAGTTTTTTCCGTTTCCACCATTTTTTGTAAGAGGGGTGACTGTACTAAGTGACAGTGTTTTGTAGCTAGCCATTAAGGTACGCAATTATGTAGTCCTTCAGCATTCAACGTGTTAAACTACAAAAATGTAATTGCAGACCGCCATTCATACTTGGCAGGAGCATTGGTTGTCTCATCCATCGTTAACCACTGCTAAGTCAAGACAGGGTCGAAGAGGTGGGTACCTACCAGTTTAATGGTGAGGGAAGTGAGGAACACAATGCTGTTGTCATATTTACGCTAGCTCACTCCTTCATATTGGGAGCTCATTGGAGACCTTAATTAAGGACAACCCTTGTAAATGATGCCATCCATGTCTAGTATTAAAATATCATACTATTTATTCTATTTTTATTTTACACTAACACTAATGCTGTAATATAAAACTAACAATAACATAGTAATAGTAACTTAAAATAGTAAATTTATTTTTTTTTATTCATTCATTCTTTATTCATAACATTTGTACACATTATTGTAGTACATGAATAGTGTCACAAAGATTCTATGATAATGTAACTAAGTACTAACTTATATGCTACATATAAACTATTTAATGGTCTAAATAAAAGGAATAAGTTTAATGTTAAGAAGGTTAAAAATCAAAATTTAATTGGTCGGTAGCGTAGTTGGTTCAATCCCAGCTCCATGTGCTGAAGGTTCTCAGTTCGATCCCAATCAGAGTCAATACATTCTGAGAAGGATCAGCTGATAACCACCGGCTGTTCATTTGTCATTGGACTATTAATGAGGACACTTTCTAAGGAATAGTCGGCCTTAGTTTGTAACAATGACTACATTCGTTCATCTACACTCATCACACTCATTCGAAATCCATATTCGCCCATATCTTGACGATCGGCGTCTTATGAATAAATAAATAAATGTTTATTGTCTAATAAATAAAATTATTCTACTGAATAAAATGCCTATTCTGTAAGGTAGCTTAATAATTTTTGTTTTAATTTTGATAAATTTTTGTTCAGATTTGATGTGATCAGGAATCATTTTGATAAATTTTATTCATACATAAGTTGAACTTTTTTTGTATAATTCTAGGTTACGGTGTTGTGTTAGTCTGTACTTCGAATATCTGGTATTGTGGGATTGGTTCTTGTCAAATGAGCATTGTATTGACTCCTTTGCAGTTACTATTGCAGTGAGAATATATAAGACAAATACAGTTGGAATTTTAAGTTTAGTAAATATTATGTTAGGTTAAAGGGCACTAGGCCACTAGGCACTAGGTAAAAATAAATAGTTTGTGGACAAACAAAAGCAAAAAATTTGATACCGTAGTTACTTACATTAATCCACACATTTTCTCATTAGATTGCACCAACAGCATTGTTGTAGCACTAAATATGTTATGTTAAAAATATTGAAGTAATTGGAAATTTCTTAACTAATGACTTGAATGTTAATTTATAACTTGGCAGATACTTAAAAGATATACTAAGTTATAAATTAACATTCAAGTCATTAGTTAAGAAATTTCCAATTACTTCAATATTTTTTAATATAAGTCTGCCAATGCTTATGCTTTTTACTTACCTCCAGAAAAAATAAGGGATTGGTACTGTAGACAGATGCCACAAAGCATGAGCATCAAAGGTCCATAAGTAGGGAGGAAAATCAGAGACCTCCAGAAGTGTGGTAAGAAGACCAAGGGCTACTACAGTGGCTAAATACTTAGAGTGGTTCAGCTGACGCCATGATGCAAGGCTCCACACAGCTGATACACCTGCACTTAATATACCTAGAACAGATAAATACAAAACAAATCATGTGATTACAAGAGGAATTTCTAGAATTTTGAGCATAGAGTTAATTTAAGTACAAAGGAAGACATGTAAAAGAAGCAATTAAACTAACTGAAATACATAACGAAATTGTTTACTTCCCAACATTTAAAACATTGGTACAGAAAAAAAAATAAACTGCAAGCTACCAAGAGTGTGTAGACACACAAATGCATTTAGATGTATACATCCTAGAGTGCCATGAGGTCTTCTATAAATAATATTTTAAGATTTGTTTAATACATTTATAAATTCAATTGAGCTGTATAAAGGACTAGGGAACACCCCTGCATGCTTTGCGTGCCAACCCAGTCACTCGCAGAACTCATAAAGGAAGCTAGGCCTACGGACTCGCTTGGGAACTCTGCCTTTGGCCCCTTTATGAAACTCGGTCTACAGCATCGCCAAGACCATTTGCTTTAGGCCTCTTTGTGGTACTCGGCATACAACCTGTTGGGGAAGCTCAGCCTACGGCCTTACCAAATCACTCTATTACAGCTCCATTTGTGAATCTCGACCTGCGGCCTCGTGACAAACTTCAGTCTACGGCTTTGCCAGAATACTTGGCCTGTATGACAATAAATTTTGGTTTTTTCTAAAATCTGATGGTATATTAGGGATTATGAGAAGAATACCTTTAATTTGATACCTTACTTGGGTGAGTTAGTTTAACAATACTCATTTTAGGGGTTTGAGTTATGGTTTTATTTTTCAGGGGCAGAGCCCATAAACATTGTCTCTTCAAAAATTAATGGTATTTTGAGATTCAGGAGAAAACAACTATAGTTTGATTCTCCACTTGTGCGGTTTTTTTGGTATTACTAATTTTTTTGTTTTTGGGGCATACACCCCTTATTATTGAGCTTCAATTCAAGTATACACATGATGGGGGTAGGTAGCCGGGGAGTGCCTCAACATTTAGTGTCAGTGAGTGAGTCACTATATCGAGCTTTTTAGTATATTTATTTATTTATAGTGATGTACATGAACCTGCAAACATTATGGTCTCCTCAATCATATTTAACTAATTGTTTCCAAAACATCTGGATTCTGGACAAGTAAACCTTAGATTTGAAGCCTCCCTTGCATATACAGGGTGATTCATGACGTTCTCCCCCCACTTCTATAGCATATTCTACTACTAAAAACAATGAAAAAATGTCATATAAACATAGGTCCAAAAACGCTTCGTTAGCGAGTTACAGCCATCGAAAGATTTCGTCATGGTTCATGGGCAAAAAATGAAATAATATTGTACATAACTTATGGAAAGGTATATTAGGATTGAAATTCCATGATTTCATATGTATTTTCACATGGAAAAGCTAATAAAATAGGTTTGAGAACTGTACCTTAAGTAGTTTTTGAGTAATCCGGGTTAAAATTGGGATATTAGGACAAAAAATTCAGTTTTTCTTAGTTTAGTGTACAGAAACGTTGTTAAATTGGTTACAAAGGCACACAACTTTCGTACATTATTTGTTTAGAATTTAATTCTGAGTAGATTGATATAAGTTGTGTAAAAAATACTACAGAAATATGAACAGAAACTCAAATTTATTAAATTAAATACATAAATTACCTTAAAAGAACAACAAATTGATTTTCCCAACTTTAGACATGTTTTTTATTACAGTACATGTTCAAAAGTGAGGCCTCCATTTTCGATGCATTTTAAAGCACGTTTGTGTACTGCTTTTGTTGAATTTCTCAATTTTCTTGGGTGTTCCTTTAGCTGTGTAGCAGAATCCATAATACGGGCAGTTAATTCTTCTCGCGAATTAACTCTCGTCTTGTAGACTAGACCTTTCATCCATCCCCAGATACATTAATCCAATGGAGATAGATCTGGTGATCTTGGTGGCCAAGGGTAAGGCCCTCCACGGCCAATCCATCGTCCAGGAAATTGATCATTCAAGTGAGTAATAACGGCCCGAGAAAAGTGGGGAGGTGCTCCATCATGCTGGAAGAACAAATTTCGTCTGAGATGCAAAGGAATATCCTCAAGCAGCTGTGGCAACTCATCTTGAAGGAAGTGCAAATAAAACTCAGCATTTAGTCGTGCAGGTAGTATGAATGGTCCAATCAGCCAATTGTGTATAAGACCACACCAGACATTGACACTAAATCGGTGTTGAAAGTTCTGTTCAATTACCTCATGAGGATTTTCTTGAGCCCATGAGTGCTCATTGTGCAAGTTGTTGACCCCATCCCTAGTGAACTGTGCTTCATCAGTAAAGAGAATACGCTTGTACAGTTGTTGATTAGTATTTAAAAAGTAGCAAAACTCCAAGCGAAGTGGGCCATCCCCCGGCTGTAGATGTTGAACCTTTTGTTTATGAAATGGATGAAATTGATGTCGCTTGAGTGATCTCCACACAGTTGACTGTGAAACTCCTATCCGCCTAGAGAGACGCCGTGTACTTACACCTGAACTTCGGAGAACAGCGTTAATAATGTTATTATCATCATGTTGGAAAGCACGTTCATAACTAGTACGAATACTTGGTAGTGATCCTGTATCCCGAAGAGTGAGGAAAGTTTCACGTATTGTTTTGGAATCTGGAATCCTCCTATTAGGGTAACGTAGTTCATATTCATCTCTAGCAGCTTTAGCATTACCATTACAATAACCCAAAATAAAAACCATATCAGCATATTCTTCCGATGTAAATACGTAAGGCATTATTTCACTGACAAAACAACCAATAGACAACTCGCAGAAAACAATTATTATTGCAATGCACTTCACACAAATAGCTTTTGTAACTTGCAAAACACTACTACAGTACTGTTATACTGTAATGAACAGGTTATGTACAAACCGGATCAGGAAATAATTGTTGATCAGCTGTTGTTCATGCATTACCAACTTAGGAAAAAAATTAAACAAATTAGAAAAAGGTTTTGCGTACAATATTACGTTGTTATTGGTTGTAAAATGATGCTGGACAATGTTTATTGTTTATTTTTTTGGATTTATCATTTATTATTTACTCTTAGTTTTATTCTTAATAACAATTATAATAATAATTGCATTTGTTAGACCAAAGCAATGATTTTGTTTAATTTGTATAGTAATTTCTTTTGCATTAATAATGTATTTAATTTAATAAATTTGAGTTTCTGTTCATATTTCTGTAGTATTTTTTACACAACTTATATCAATCTACTCAGAATTAAATTCTAAACAAATAATGTACGAAAGTTGTGTGCCTTTGTAACCAATTTAACAACGTTTCTGTACACTAAACTAACTGAGAAAAACTGAATTTTTTGTCCTAATATCCCAATTTTAACCCGGATTACTCAAAAACTACTTAAGGTACAGTTCTAAAACCTATTTTATTAGCTTTTCCATGTGAAAATACATATGAAATCATGGAATTTCAATCCTAATATACCTTTCCATAAGTTATGTACAATATTATTTCATTTTTTTGCCCATGAACCATGACGAAATCTTTCGATGGCTGTAACTCGAAACGATGGCTGTATATTGAAAGCTTGTGTACTTTATATGATACTAGCACAGTACCTGTCCTTTGTACAGGGTTTACGTTGATTTATATTGTGCTTATTGCTTTCAGTACTACAAAACGTACCTACTGGCATCTGCATAATGCAAAAGTGCGTTGTGGTCACGGTACCCCTAGGAAAGAAGACGGTAGGTATATCACGTGTATCTTCTATGACGTCACATGGGCGAAATGGTTACAACAAAAATACTGTTCTAATTACCGTAGTTTACAATTCCAGCTGAATAGTTTACAATTCCAGGCAAATAAATTGCCTACTATTAGCTGAATGCTTTCATGCATTGGTAGATTTAGTTACCAGTATTTTATCGAATAATCAAACCAGGTGATTTCGCACATGTGAAATCACAGTCTACTGCGCAGCCTCGTTGTGATACCTATTGTATTTTCTAGTTACCGTGATTGTGGTTAGATTTGGTCCGGTATTTACTTCAGAAATATGCAAGCTGTTTATTTATTCCAACAGCTGATTAATGAAACTACTACAAACAACTAGGAGTAAAACCCTGCACGCTTTGCATGCCAACCCCGTCACTAGCTAAGCTCGTAAAGGAAGCTCGGCATTCGGCCTCGCCAAGAGACTCTGCTTTTTTGTCCCTTTCTAGAACTCGGCCTACGGCCTAGTGGTGGAAAGTTCAACCTGTGTCCTCACCACTCTGCTACCATTTTTGGGTCTCAGCAGGTCGCCTCGTGAGGGAAATCGGCCTGCGAATTCTTAACCAATTTGACCATGACTTTTTGGTTTTAGGTGTAGTGGAGCCCATAAACATAGTCTTTTCTAAAATCTGATAGTGTATTAGATTACTATAATTTTGAATTATCATTGAAGAATACCTTTAATTTGATACCCCACTTGGGTATATTAGTTTAACATTTCCCAATTTTGGGCTCCGGAGCATATTTTTTTATTTGTGGGGCAGAGCCCTTAACCCTTTCCACTCGATTATTTTTTTACCTGTTTGCCCCCTCAGCTCGTAATATTATGACATATTTTCAGTAGTAAGAAGCGGTTCAGTATTTGTTAGGTTTATGCAATGATTAAAATGTTATAAAATGAATTTTAACGCTTAAATGTAAATTTATGTGATAGAATGGAAAGAAAACAAAAGTTAACTAAAAACTTTTTGTAACATGGTATGATATCGTTCAAATATTATATATTACCATCACCACTCTTTACAGTTTGGCCTACTTGTACAACACTGTCACTTTCTTAGGTATTTTTTAATGTTGGAAGAGTAATTTCATCATTACTAACATCTTCATCTTCACTTGATTCATCATCTGATAAATCACGTTGTAATTGTTATATTACTTCAGCATCCGCAAGATTTAGACTACTATGAGCCGACATTTTTACACTACTGTCACAAGTGTCAACTAAAGAAACGTCGAACTGAAGGTTAGAATAAACATGAAAGAATAACATCACGTGACATTTCAGTTCCCATGACGACCAATTTTAGTTCATATAGTTTTCATATAATAGCAGTACAAATTGGGAACATCGATAACCAAACAACCAAATGAAACTTGCGTCATTGCCGTGTCGGACGCTGTTCGCCTTATGAATGGAACGGCTAAATTACGATGTCGGACAGCGTCCGACATACGAGTGGAGAGGGTTAAACGTTGTCTCTTCCAAAATACAATGATATAATGTAATTTGAGAGATAAATACTTATAGATTGATACCACACTAGGGCACAAAAGGGTAATAATTAATATTATTACCCTTTTTTTGATATTAGAATTTTTTGTTTTTGGGAAATATGCCCCTTATTAATTACCCTTTTCAAAATGTGATAGTATATTTGGATTCAAGAGAAAAATAGCTTTAATTTTATACCCTACTTGAGTAGATAACATCAGCATTAAACATTTTTACAAATTTTAAAATTTCAGTTTTTGGGCCCCCCATACCCCAAATCTTTCAGTTTTTAGGCTGAAATTCATAGATACGGTGCGTGTTTGTTACATGTGTAGAACTGTGAAGGTTTGAAACTCTTACTTGAGATTTTCCTCAAGTTAGGTCAGAAATACTACTTCTTTGTTATTTTCTTATAAGAAATACGAGGGCCGTTTTTTTTTCAACCTCCGGTGGGCCATAAATAAAAGACAAGTGAATAGAACAAAATTATTTTATTACCAAAATGTATGTACACTTATGCTTATTTCTCAACATAATCACCCTGAAGATTGAGGCATTTGTCATACCTGTGGACAAGCTTTCCAATACCCTCTTCATAAAATGTTGCCGCCAGTGAATTTAAATGAGTCTTGACCGTGTCTTGAAGTTCCTCAGTAGTCGGAAAGTGCTGACCTCCAAGCCATTTCTTCAGTTCAGGAAAAAGATGGAAGTCGCTCGGTGCTAGGTCGGGACTGTAAGGTGGGTGGTCCAAAATTTCCCACTTAAATGTTTCAAGAAGTTGTTGGGTTACACCTGCAGTGTGAGGGCGGGCGTTGTCATGCAACAGAACAATTCCTGATGTCAGCATACCTCTTCTTTTGTTCTGAATGGCTCACCGCAAATGTTGTAAAGTTTGGCAATAAACAGCTGCATTAATTGTGGTCCCAGGCTGCATGAACTCCACAAGCAATGGACCTTTTTGGTCCCAAAAGACCGTAGCCATAACTTTTCGGTTGCTGAAAGTTTGCTTGAATTTTTTGGGTTTATTCGGTGAATTTGTGTGCATCCATTGTTGAGATTGTTGCTTTGTTTCGGGTGTGTCATGAAGAATCCAGGTCTCATCTCCGGTTACAATTGATTTTAAAAAATCTACTCCTTCATTGTGATAACGTTCAAGGAATGTCAAAGCTGAAGCCATTCGGCGAGTTTTGTGGGTGTCACTCAACATCTTTGGCACCCAGCGAGCACAAATCTTTTTGTAGCCTAAATGTTCAGAAACAATAGAGTACAGAGAAGATCTCGACACTTCTGGAAATTCCAAAGACAAAGCACTTATTGTGAATCTACGGTTTCCTTTAACCACTTTGTCAACTCGTTCAACAAGATCGTCTGTAGCGACAGACTTGCGTCCTTGACCTCCTTCATCATGCACGTCGGTTCGGCCAGTTTTAAACTTACGACACCATTCCCGCACAACACCTTCACTCATAATGTTTTCTCCGTAAACACGGCACATTCTCCGATGGATTTCTGCTGCACTATTCCCTTCTGCTTGCAAGAAACGAATAACACTTCTCAACTCGCATTTGGCGGGAGAATCAATAGACGCGGCCGTGTTTACCCGACTGCAGCTAAGCGCAAACTGGCTACTTGAACTCGGGAGTGACAAAAGTTGTAGTGGGGAAGATGCGCGATCGACTGCTGCGCACAGGGCCGGTCTGTGACCTTTCTAGCCATCATGGCGTGCGATCGGAGGTTGAAAAAAAACGGCCCTCGTACATTGGGGCAGTTTTGTGTGTAAAAAAGGCTGCCATTTTGGAACTATAAAGAATTTTTCTAAATCCCTTCTTATTGCATGCTTTCAATATATGACCAATCATCTTACAAAATTTAAGCCTCAGAACTTTAGTGGTTTTTGAGAAACAGTGATCAGTGAGTCAGTGGTATTTGGCTTTTATATATATAAATTTGGTAATATCATTTTTCAAGCAGTGGACTATTGCCCTTAATTTATTCGTTAAATTGGGATTACTAGTGAGTATGAATGTGACGTCTTTCTCGAATGTGTGATGCAAGAGTGATGTTTTTCAATCTCATCTTCAAGGCAGTGGGCTACATAATTTAACTGAACAAACATTTAACCCTCCGTTTGATGACTATAGCATGGTGCGATTTATTGGGTCAATTATAGGCGATGGTATCGCACTGTGCAATACATTAATTTTTTATTTATAATGAGTAAACAGTGTTTGCAGTAATCACCTATTATATATGGTTAAGGAGAGGAAATGTCAGGGTTTCCATAGGTATAATTGAATGTCTTGTTTTGACAACAAGAGTATTTGAGGTGTATTATGTTACAGCTGATATGTTGCAGCGCTCTGACACAAGCGTCCTCAGTAGTAATACGCAGTTGCTTTGTTGTGTTGTTGCTATCGACGATAAGAGTTTGTTTATTGTTTATTTTTCCACTCAATATTTGTGGACTAGTATTTATCATAAAAATAATGTTTTTGGGTAGTTTCTTTGAAAAATTCAAAAAAAGATGAAGTGCTACATAAGTACATATTTTCATACGAAACGAGTGTATGTATATTGAGCTTGTAAGTGTTGTATATTGTGTAAATAGTTTTTATACGATGATATTTATATTATAACCTAAATTTCAAACATTTTTGCACATTTTAAAATTTTGATTGAATACTATTTTGATGTTGAATAATATTATTTGTTTATTTTTATAGATTTTATTGAATTAAAAAGTTCAAAAAATTTTTTTATTCTATACAATATTCTATGTAACATTTCTGAATACGTTGTAAAACATTATATTACAATTGGTATGTACATTCTTGTCAAATATAGGTTCTCTATTACTTTAACGCACGCGCGCGCGCACATACACACACACACACACACACACACACATTGAATTTAACACCCTGATGATATTAAATTTAATTTTTACTTTTCCTAAACCAGAAATTTCTCGAATGGTTTTTCAAAACAATTTTGGATTGCCTATCGAATTGATTTTTATAATAATTGGTCTCAGCTGATTTGATTAAGTGATTAATATTTGTTCTTAATTAATGCTCTGATTAATATTGCATTCTATATTTAGGATTAAATGGATTGTTGTAACCAGTTTACTAATTTTATCTCTTTGTCTAATAAGTTTTATTTTGTTCAAACTAATCCAGGGTTTAAATTATTTCAGTCTGGTTGCGTGTAATTTAGGTTTGGTAGCTTTTTCTATTGCTAATTTAATTTTATCAGAAAATAATTCACAAGCTGTGTCAAGATCACGGCACTCCACGACATCACCCCACACTTCCTCCCCCAAATTCCAAATCTTCAAGTGAGCCCAATATAAATAAGTTTTGGTTTCAATGGTTTGTTGCATATTTGTTCCAATTTCTTTCAAATAAATAATTTTCAGTCCAATCATATAATGATCAGTAATATCGGTTTCAAGAATAAAAGTAGTGATAGCATTGTTAGCTACGTGGCTGGTAAAAATATGGTCAATACATTTACTTGATTCTTGTGTCACACGAGTAGATTTATCAATACAACATGTCAAACCCGCCCCTGAGAGACAGTCAAGGTACTTTTTCTCTATTATAACCCATCTACTTGGGGACAAAGTGTTTGGGAGATTGTAGACGATAGGTTCCATGCTCGGTCCTCTTAATAATGACACAGCGTCCGCTCAATGGTTGCCATCGACGTGGACACTGCTATAGAAGTCTGGAGTCTGGATGCCGGTGGGGATTTTGTTCTGTAGCAGCTAGTACTTACTCCTGGAAAAGGGATATTGATAGCGTGAATACGCTCAGCTGCCATTGTTTCCCTGTGGGGAGCGCTTTTCATATATTAGTGTGTTTACATTGTCGCTTTATGAAAATTAATTTAATGAACAGCGAAAAACATTAAATTTTGTAATTTGCTTCAAACGTCATGTTCTGAGACACTTAAAATGTGAATTCAAACATACAAAGTTGAGGTAATGAAGAATAGCCCAGTTTAGGAATGTTTTCGTGTGAAATACACATTGATCATGACTCTCGTAGTCGACGCCCTTCAATTGCAGCCACATTTGCACATGACACATGCACATTGCACATGACAACATCGAGTGAGTTCTGCACCTGGCCTCATGCCGGCTAATTTCTTCCTGTTTACACGTTTACACACTGAAAACATCAAAAAAAAAAAAAAAAAAAAAAAAAGGAAAAAAATTTTCAGGTGCTGAAGCTGTAAGAAATAATGGGACAAAATCAATTGAATACATTAAAAAAAAAATCAGAGTCAAAATGTTTTGAACAACTGTATGATCATTGGGACAAGTGTGTTGATGTAGGAGGAGAGTATTTGAAGGAAAATAAGTTTTTTAGTATTTATATTTTCCCAGTTAATTTAAGAATATATTTATTTTCTCGAAATATATACATAAAATACATATAATTACATTCAAACATAAAAAGGTTTCTTCTTAATTCTCTGTTAACAAAATAAAACTTATACTACTAGAACAAAACCTTTCATAAATTACATATTTCAAGAAAATACTAGGACCACCTAAGGCAATGCCTGTTTTAGAGGTTCCTTCTTTTCAAATAAATCTTAATATGCGCATGAGCAAATAATATTAATTTAAAATAAAAAATCCCAAATCTTCAAAATATAAACACTAATATAAAAACATAAATAGCTTAAACCTTAACTCTAAATTTAATGTTATCCTAACCCTAACAGTATAGCTATATAATACAATAATAGGAAACAAAATAAAAACGAAACAATTTATGACTAACCAAATATCAGGCTTGGGACTAATGATTAAAAATAATTAACGATTAAGTTCAATCGTTAGTTTTTCTGTTAACTTTTCAACTTATTCGTTAGTTTTGGGGATGTTTAACTTTTAACTTTAACTAGTTAACAAATTCACTAACGATTAAACTAACTCAGTTAGTTTTACAAACGAAGTACGGTTTGTCCCGTGGAATGTAGACAATGGCGGAGAAAGCGTCCAAAACTTTGGTCAAAGACCGGGCGTTTTCCTCAATCCCAAGTATTCGCCGACAAACAAAGTCATGAGTCACATCCCATCCCTTTCCGCCATCTTCCTGCCCTGCCCATAATTAGTAGACACACCCAACGTGTCCCATTGTTGTTTGTCCAAGAATTTATTCAGTTAAAAATAATTGTTAACTTTCCCAAGTCTGCCAAATATGTATACTTTACTATGTTATCTGAAATAAATATATGATACAGTGAATAAGTATTTATAGGGTATTAAAATTTATACAATTATAAATGAAAAATAAAAATATGTTTGAAAGTGTATTGCTTTAAACTTGAATATTTACAAGGTAATCTATACTTTCTTGCTTTAATAACCAATTTTTTACTTTGTTGGATAATAATTTTATATTTTTCAAATTTTGCAGAACAATTGGTATTGAGTTAAACATTTTTGGTCCCAGAAATAAATAACTTTTTGTATAGAAAGTGAGACTTGGTTTGGGAACCATAAATACATCCTTTTTTCTTAGCTTAACTTTATGTATTTCGACAATTTCAGGCAAATTTCTCTTCATTACATAGTACATTTTTAAAACTTTATGAACAAACATATATTTTAATGGTAAAATATGTTGTTTTAAAAATAAATGATATGATGCTTCCATTGGACCTTTCTTACAAATTATTCGAATAAACTTTTTTTCTTGTATAAATATGTGCCTAATATTTGATTCATAAGTCCCACCCCAACAAAAGAGCCCGTAATCTATTCTACTATGTACAAGGGAAAAATATATTACTCTCAATGTTTGTTCACTACAGATATTTTTTAAGAAATAAAAATATCTTAACGTTTTATTAAGTTTATTTTTTAAATCTTGAACATGCATTTTCCAATTAAGCTCTTCATCAAGAAAAATTCCCAAATATTTAATATTGTCTGCCTGCCCAATAACAGCACACTCCGTACAGCATGTCTTACTACATAAGCATTTTGTACAATTGTATATAATTTCATTTGTAAAGAAGACTCTTTGTCTTAAACTGAAATTGATAAATTTTGTTTTTTCCGGACTTAACAACATATGGTTGTCAGAGAACCACCACTGTAGTGCTTGAAAGTCGAAATTCATAGCTTCCTCAATGTCATTCCAATTATCTTTCACATAGCATAAAGCAGTGTCATCCGCAAAGGATGTTAGTTCACCATAAAATTTTGCATTACACAGATAATTTATGTAGATTAAAAATAATAATGCACCTAAAACTGACCCCTGTGGTACGCCATATTTTACTATACCCAAACAACTAAATGAATTTTTAATTTTGACACACTGCTTTCTATTTTCTAAATAACTTTTAAACCAATCAAAAACCACCCCTCTTATACCACATTTATATAGTTTTTTCAAAAGTATACCATGATCAACACAATCAAAAGCTTTTTTTATATCCAAGAAACTTGCACTTACTTTTTTGTTCATATTTATCCCATTATAAACATTACTTATAAAATTGTGAAGGGCAAGTTCAGTGTTTAACCCCTCTCTAAAACCAAACTGTGAAGAACTAAAAAACCTGATTTTTTCAAGATACTTGACTAGTTTTTTTTTCATCAATTTCTCATAGATCTTGGAGAATGAAGAAAGCAGAGAAATTGGCCGGAAATTGTTGCAATCCTGCCTTGAACCATTTTTGTGTAGTGGAATTACTACTGCTACTTTAAGTTTTTCTGGAAAAATACCCTTTTCAAAGCTCTTATTTACTAAAAATAACAATATGTCAATAATTTTAGGGTAGACTTTTTTAATTAGTGATGAGCTAATATTGTCAATACCTGGTGATATTTTATTTTTAAGTGAATTTATAACTTTTATCAAATCTTCTTTACATACATGATCTACAAACATGGATTCTGGATATTGTTTACTTATAAAAGATTTCTTAAAATTTAATGAATAAAAATTATCTGGCTGTACTCTTTTTATATTTAATCTATCAACTACAGTAAGAAAAAAATCATTAAATTCATTAGCTACAGCAATTGGATCATTAATCAAGTCTCCATTAATATTTAAACTTATTTCAGATCGATTCTTTGCCTTTTGACCAGTTACTTCATTTACTATCCTCCATGTAGCTCTAGAATCACCATTACAATTTTCAAAACACCTTTTATAATAAGATTCTTTTAGTTCTCTTATTTGTGTTTGCAGTTTATTTCTATATTTTTTAAAGTATGCTTTTAACTTTTCATTAAAAGGATGTATTTTTAACTTTTGATAAATTTTATTCTTAATTTTTATTTTCAATTAAGATTTTATTTAATTGAATTATTTCATTACTGAATTATTAATTCAACGTTTATTACAAACAATAACGGTAACTTTATGACTGTACCTCATATTTATATAACAAATAATAAGGTTAACGTACCTTTTGTATATTTATATGTTGCTTGGTAAATAAATAGTCAAACCCTTCTAATTCAGATTCCCCATATATTTTAAATAATTAAATCAAATTTGATTTTAATAACCTCTAGAATTGCCAACAGATTATCCCAATTTTTATTAATACTATGTATATTAAGGTGAATCATTTTTAAACTAAGATTGTCTTCATCTGTAAACACCCTAGTTGAGTCTGTAGTTCGACAAGTAATCTGTCTGTACTATTCAAGAGTCGTCATGAAGTCATTGTTCCAAGACCGCTCTGCTGTTGTGCCGTCTCCCCCCCTCCTGCCCCACCCCACAAAACAACAAACTGGTTTTACTAGTCGAATGGGATATAAATAAACCTTTAGGATATGGAAACCTTTTGGCCTAAGAAACTTTGGATTGCTGTCATGATTGAAGTGTAGGTTCCTAAATATATTTAGGAAATCCATCTGAGAAAATACATCGGAAAAGAAAGGAATTCTACTTTCCCGTTTGATCATAAAATAAGAATCAATGCTGGGTAATGGCATTGGGAGCAATTGGTAATATTTATGATCATACCTAAAAATGCTTTGAAATCTTTGTCATTAATGTCATTCCAGTGTTTTATGCGTTGAGTTAGCAGAGGTGATTTTACTTTTGCTCATATTAGCAAACAAATTTGTTTTTTGGCAAATAGAGTTTCTGATGTCGTGATCAAAAATAAGTAAAAATATTCTGTTGGTTCTGAGTTAGAATTGAATAATGTAGGTAAATTTGTACACGATTGATGTTATAAATTGGAATAGTACTACTTGGTCAAGGGTCCATGTTGGTCACAGTATTCCAGCCATCAATAGGAGGTATCGCAATTTGAGTAGGCCTAGATGTGTTACTGGCAATGTCTTCGTTTTCAGTTTGTCCATCATCAGTCATGTTATCGTCACTTACATTGACTAGTAATTCATCTTCATAGTCATTAGCGTCCATGTTATATGCACAAGACATAGTTGTATTCATCAAAGTTCTAGTCTTCAACATTAGCTATATTCACACTCAGATTACCTTACCTTACACTGACAAATATACAGCCTACAATTTAACAAAAACAACAACAATAAATTACTATAAAAACATATAAACAAACGAAAACAGCACATGAAGGCAGCAGACAACAGAATTGCAAGACAGTACTAACATGTGAACAGATCACAGCAGACAACACGACTGGTGACTGGGAGGTAGGAGCAAGGCGCTTGCGCCTTTCGGTGTCTGTGACATATGGGAAAGACTGTGCCAGACCCTTCTAGTGGCCATTTTGAATGCTCTGTGTACTTCTATTGCTAGATAGTGGGGTAGGCAGATAAAGTAAAGTAGTTTGAAACTTTCCTGACACTACTGCGGAAGTTTATTAATGTTAATAAACACTTATGTTAAGTGACTAAGTGAAGTTGTTCTGTAATGCACCCATGATGTTTGCAGTAACTAAAACTAATGCGCGGTATGGCGTCTATGACGTTTAAAGGGTTAAAATTGGTATGATGGAAATTATTTCAGAACTTGATAAAGCATGTTTTTACAATAAAAAAGATATATAACACTTGCCATTAGAACACTTGTAAGCCTGAGAACAATTAAAAAAAAGACTGTAAATCGCCATCATTTTTAAGTGATATAGTCATCAAATGGAGAGTTAAAAGAATAATCAAAACTAGAAGGTGAATACCTATAATTTGATGTCTCTTGCTTGAATAACTAGGTCAGAAATAAATAAATTAAATAAACATCCTTTGACAATAATACAGAATAAAATGTTTTCTTGGTTTCTGGATCAGTGGGGTTTACATATTTCAACTTTTCAAACCTGAATATATTTGGATTTAGGAGAAGAAATCTTTAAATTGATTATAGTGTATAGTTCTAATAATTTGTTTAATCTTTAAAACTTGAGTTTTTTTCCTGATGCATTACATTTTGAATTTCTTTGACAGACATTTACATATGAGGTACCTACTTACAACTGCTGTTTTGTAAACTTTATTTTTTTGGTTTGGAAGTACCGTTTTTGACTGAACGGAAGGTAAAAAAATGAATATTTGAAACTTAACCCATTAACCTACCTCCCCTTTAAGAGTGAAGTTGGACCAGCAATTCCAGCAAAAAGTAGCCAATTTGTAAGAGTTTCCTTAAACAAGTGTAAAATCTACAAATATAGACTAATCAACATAATTTTTTCATCATTTTGTTCCTAATAAAGTGGGCTTTAAATACAACATAAATTATATGGCCTTAGGTAGGCCTAACTTATTATTTTTGCATTTACAAGAAAAAACAATTTTGAAAAAATTTTTTTTAAAGCAAAACTGTTACAGTATTACGAAACTTACCTTTTTCACCATAGAAACCCCATAATTATTTAGGGAAACAATATTTTTATGTGGAAAATTGATTGTAAAATCTGTATCATGTAAAAATAAATTTCGTAGAACAAAAAATGAAATGTCTGCAAAATTGGTAAATTACAGTACCTACATGTGAAAGTAGTTCTAAATGATAATGTCTCAAGTACCGTTCTAATATAAACTTTCTTATGATCACTTTCATCTCAAAACAATATAAAGAAATAAAGAGTAAATAAATTGTAAATGTAAAGAAAGAGTAAAGTAAATTGTAAATGTTAGTACCGCGCTCGACATTCATTTTGAACACTTAACAATCCTAATACTTTATTTCTATGGCAACTAAATGATAATATTTACTTTCACAACACTATACTAATAACGCACACTGTTTGTTTACAAACAACACAACAACATTCAGTTCTAAGTAACTGTTCGTGCCATTTAGAGACAGACGGTCAGCTGACGCGAAGTAGCAGTTGATTGACTGCGGTCGCATATGTTACCTAAATAGACTTGCCGTACACCTTTGTAATGATACTTTTCTGCGTAATATCCGCTGAAGCTTATGTAGAAACTATCGTAGCTATCGATAATACTTTGTTTTTTATAAATAAATATGTATATACAAGAAGTTATTTTAAATATAATAACATCTGACTACGAGAATAATCGTAGTTGTAGGCAAATGGGTTAATAGTATAAAACAAAAACTAAACATACTGTAGCTACATCCAGCATTCTTAAATTATTAAATAATAATTCTGTAACACTACACGTACCCACAGCAATGTTGGCAGACATGTTGTAATGATAATCAAACTGGTCTAAGATCAAATACCCAGCATGGTTGATGAAGAATGAAATGCAAACCAGAGTAAACAACACAGAGAGACCTCCTGGAGCACCAATCATGATCCTGCACAGTTTGGACATTTTTATAGCCCTTTAGTGAAACTATCACAAGACAATGTTTTGTAAAACTTTAACCAAGAGGTATTTAAATATTAATTACATTACTTATTATCTTTCATTACTTATTATACCAATAAAAGGCAAATACCACTGACTCAAGGTTGAAATTTCAAGGCATTTTTCACCAATTATGATTATTCTTGTTTTATTATATTTGCTTAGGTATAATCACCATATGGCAGTGCATGTTGATTCAAAAATTCTAAAAGAGCAAACAGCAAGAGTATATAGGCATATCATTTTATAATTAAACAATTTTTTTTCAGAGCTAAGATTGTTTGTATCAAAGGCAAATTACAATACAGTATAAATATTTCCACAGTAAACAGCAAATAAACATTACCAGTTCGATCCCAATTGGAAAAATTGAGTACAGGAGTTGTCATAGAAATATTACATTAGGCTATAGTAGCTTTTTGAAAATAAAAATGACAGTGTGAAACAATATGACATGAAAGTAAATAATATCCTGACAAAGTCAATCAAATCTATACCTATAAAAGGCAAATACCACTGACTCATTCCCTCATCACTGTAACTAATAAGGTACTAAGCCTACGAGGCTTAGTTTTGAATAGTCTGAAATTTTGAATAGTCAAAGGTTCATTGTAGATACATAATGAAAAATCCGTAGTAAATCGAAGACGGAAGCCTTTTTAGTGCAAACAATTTTAAATGCCAAAAACGGTGTTTCTCTAATTATTGGACTGTAGCGGCAAAATTAACAGTTCTACAGCAAAACTAACACTATTTTTTGTGCCTAATTTGAGACGATCTACAACTTTGGCCCTATGACTTTTTGCTCTATCTCACCTCCTTCATCTATGATTTTCAATCAAATCTATACCTATAAAAGGCAAATAGGTTTGCGTTTAAATCAAATTGCTTAATTTACAACCTCTAAGAGTAGACTTACAGATTTGTCTAGACTGTGAAACTTTGTTATCTAGGAGAACATACTGTATTCAATAGAAAAATATACAATTTAATCTGACACATGATATTTCACTGATTCAGAGTCAATTACCGTACTTCTTGCCCTCTAAAAGTAGGCTTACAGATTTTTCTTGACTATGAAACTTTGTTATCTAGGAGAACAAATTGTCTTCAATCGGAAAATGAACAATTTAGTTTTAAAGCATGCGTAGCCAAATTATAGGACATGGCTAAATATGTTGAGAAACACAATATTTAATTGATTCATAGTCAAATATAGTACTTTGTGCCCTCTAAAAGTAGACGTACAGATTTCTCTAGACTTTGAAATTTTTTATCTAATAGAACAAACTGATTTTAATCGAAAAATTTACAATTTAATTTGACCAAATGCATAGCCAGTTCACAGGACATGGCTAAATATGGCGAGAAACCTGATATTTCACTGATTCAGAGTCAACTACAGTAATTTGTGCCCTCTAAAAGTAAACTTACAGATTTGTCTAGGCTTTGAAACCAAGGGTCTTTTAGGTATCTATATATATATATATATATATATATATATATATATATATATATATATATATATATATATACAAGCCATTTACCAATCCTCATTATTTCTGCAAAACTATACGTCCAATTATCTTGAAATTTTGTACGTTTATCTTGTTTGTTGGTTTATCTTGGCCCCTAGAGGCCCACTAAAAAAGTATTTTCCTCTCCGACATCAAGAGTCAGTCCCACTGGCCTCCAAAATTCCCATGGTATTCTTATGGAGCTATATTAATTGATTGTTGTATTTTATTAACTGTTAAATAAAAACAAATTCAATAAAATTGTGGTAGGCTAAACTTTTAAAATTAAAAATAATTGAGTACAGTAGTAAATTTTACATACATAACATCAGCTGTTCTAAATTGGGTATAAATTGGATACAGTGTAAATTGAAAGCTTGCTGCACATTTTGATTATATAATCAAACTCAATATTATGACCAGCGAAGCGGCAGGCCGAGCTAGTTAATAATAAATAAACAAAAAATTGATTTTTTATAAAGCAATTAATTATATGTTTATTTCTCCTCCAATATCATTAAAATTGTAACGCATTAAAATTGTGATATGGCCTTAAACTATGAATTATAATGACAGAAGGGCATCACCAAACTTACCTGATAAGGTAATTCTACTAACTCAACACACAACAAAGCATGTAAAAGACACAACACAAATTGTTAGTGCCACTGGCATCTTCATCAGGTTCAGATTTGATCTACTAGGGAGAACAACATTTGTATGTTGTTTTTTTTTCAAAATTCAAAAGAAACTTTATTTCACATAAATTGATTACACATATATGTACAGTTTAGATAACCAAATTTCTTAATTTCTAAAATAATATAAATGATAACATAAAAATTGAAATTAATAAATAAAATAAATTTAATGATATTACTTAATCAAACTTAATATTTGTAGAATAAGGTTACTCCCTAGGTAATACAACCAGTTTGGAGTGGCCATCAAAACAATTGATTTAATATAAAAAAAGAAACTGGAACAGTGGTATATCGGTATATTTTTAAATAACTGCTATATATAAATAATGTAAAAAAGCATGTTTTGAGAGATAATTAAACACAAAATAAGATATTATAAAATCAAAATGAGATTTAATAATTTTAGAAAGTAAACGAAGCAAGAAATACTATATTTACACTATCTAGTATGAATGAAATAGGCTATGACATAAGAAATCTTAGCGACATAAAAAATAATGTAGTTCTTATGTCGCTTCTTAATAAAACAAATATAATAGAAAAATAACAGTGGGGCAAAAGAATAACTATAAATGTACATAATATTTAATTAAATTAAGTAATCCATGTTGCAAGAAAATAACAAATGGCAAGTAAGATAAAATATTAAATTCAAAATCAATGTACTATACTTAAAAGTTGTTCCACATAATTTACTGTAAGAAGGTAAGATTTAAGTTGTTTTAAAGAAGGTCTTAATGAAATTATATTATTAATATATATTGAAATTATATTGTAAACGCGAGGTGCATTATATGTGTAAAAATGTTAAAAATCAGTTAAATTTGCTTTTGGAACTTCAAATATTACGCGTCTAAAATTATATAACTTAACACAATGTATAGGAAAACCAGAACTTCTAACAAGAACCAATTTTAGAACTCTATAAATATAAAGATTTCGAATTGGCAAAATTTTCAAATTAACAAAAAGAGGCCAGCTAGGGGTGAATTGGGGACTAAAGGTAATGATGCGGAGGAAGGATTTTTGGAGTATGATTATAGGATTTAGCGTTGTGACATACGTTCCTCCCCAACATGCCAAGCCATAACCAATTCTGGAGCCCACCAGTGCATGGTATATTAATATCAATAACTTTTGCGGGCACTTACTTCGTAGATGATAAAAACTTTTAACACTTTTTAGTAATTGACGTTTCAAATGTAAAATATGATGAGTCTGTTTTCCAAGAAAGATTTGAGTCTATGTGCAATCCCAAATATTTAATCATATCAATTTTCCCAATAACAAGACATTGGCAAGGAAAGTGATTTAAACAGTCGAGTTCATGATATACTAAATCGTTACTAAAACTTCTGGTACATTTAAAATAAAAAATTATATATTTGGTTTTTTCACTAAGAAGCATGAAGTTGTAGCGAAACCATATACGTAGGAGCCACAAGTCTCTACTCATTTTATCATAGACTAAATTTCATTGATCACAAGAGTAGGTAAAAACTACATCATCAGCAAATGCAGTGATGCGATCATTAAAATTACTACAACACAGATCATTTACATAAATGAGGAATAAAATAGGTCCCAAAACAGAACCTTGAGGGACTCCAAAATTCACATAGCCTCTACCACTACAGTTCGAATCAAGTTTTACCTTACTGCCTATCAGAAAGGTAACTCATAAACTAGTTTAGGGGTTAGGGGCAAGCCCCAATACTGGCTATGATCAATTTATCTCTTACGATTTGGTGGTCTACTGTATCGAATGCCTTTGTTATGTCAATAAACAGAGCAGCACACCTTTTTCCAATGTCCAAAGACTTTAACACAATTTCGAAGAATACTAATAAGGCATCCTCAATACTCAACCCCCCTCTGAAACAAATTGACTATCACTAAAGAACTTGTTTTTATTCAAAATTTCAATAGTCTCTTTTTTTATTAATTTTTCCAATATCTTAGAGAAAACAGAAAGCAAAGATATTTGTCTATAACAGTTGACCTGTTTAACATAACCCTTTTTAAATACAGGCACTACAACAGCCAGCTTTAAGCACTCAGGAAATTCACCCATTTCTAAGCTCCTGTTAGAAATCAATATATATATTTTTTTATTTCCTGTTTATCAATATAAAAGATATACCAATATATTGATGATATGAGGCAAAATTCTTTTGACAATATTTGAACTTATGTTATCTGGACCAGGAGATTTATTGTTTTTCAAAGTTCTCACTATATCTTGGATTTCTGATTGATCAATGGGTGAAAAAAATTGAATTTCTGGACTGCCGGTTCAAAAAAAAAGTAGGAGTAATTAATACCAATTGCTGTGAACTATTAAATGAGTCATGTATGGAATGTGGCAAATTTAAGAAAAAAACTATTAAATTCATTTGCAATCATCGTTTTATCACTTAATACATCTGGCCCTTTATTAATCTCATTAATATCAATCTTAGGTCTTGAATCGCCAATGATATTGTTAACAATAATCCACTGCGCACGAGGGTCTCCGGCATGATTCTCAAATTTTTTAAATTTTGTGTCTTTGATATGTTTCCTAACATGTTTGTAAGTAAACTTAAACAATTTGGAGGTAATGCTCGAGTAGTTCCCATTCTGCACTGGTAGTGAACAATTTCACCATTCCTTCAGTGTTGAAACAGACATAGTCTATGGTGTTGTAATGTGAATGGGTAAAACTTTGAGGGTCCATGAGTTTGAATCCAGCTGCTACTGGTACTTTTTCTGTGTGGCTATATAGAGGTGCTGGTCTGTAGCAGAGCCCTTAAATTTTGTCTGGCTTGAGGGGATGGAAGTTAACATGATCAGTGTTTCTATTATATTTGTACGGAACAACGCCCATTTTACAAATTTTTACAATAATAATGGAGTAATGGAGAAGTTGAGTGGGTGCATGATAAGAATTATGATCAATCAATCAATCAATCAATCGTTTATTGCCATGTTACATATTACAGTATCAACAAAGTCATTATACAGCATACATGCTAAGTCCAAAAATATATCAATAATTTCTTATTTCTATACACAAATAGAATCAAAAATGTCAATGTAAACTCTACAGAACATAATTGTTAAAACACAGATATATTATTAATGTTAAAAGTCAATGTTTTTCAAGTTGAAAACTCATCAATAGAATAAAAAGGATTATTCAATAGACAATAGACAATAGACAAGAATCTTTATTTGTAGTTTCTTCAAGAAATACAATGGCATCAACAGAAATGAAATGATGTTTTGTCTCTTGCTTTACAATATTGTAAAATTTGTTTATAGTGTAGACAGGTCGTTCCACTAGCCAGTCCTGGAGACGTCTCTTCAGTTCATTTCCTCTGAGGTTTTTGAGGTTCTGTGGAAGTGAGTATAGAACTTTACGGCCCAGGTAGGATGGTTTTTTACTAAAATGTGTTGTCCGATGGGTAGGAAGAGGTAGTTTAATGCTCCTCGTGTATTGTATAAATGAATGTCTTCATTCCTGGGAAAGTCCATCTGGTCGGTGTAAATGACTGCTGCAAGAAGATAAAGTGCTGTTACGGTTAAGAGCTTCAGTGACTTGAAGGCATCTCTGCAGCTGTCTGTACGATTCAGGTTTGCAAGTACTCTGACTGCTTTTTTCTGAAGGACTAAAACTTTATTCATGTTGCATTCAGATGTTCCTCCCCAAGATAGTATCCCATATCTGATATGGGATTCGACAAGAGCATAATAAGCTGCTTTGGCTGCATCTGTGTTTGCAATCCACTTTATTCTTCTTACCACGTAGATGCCTGATGAAAGTTTTTTTGTGAGGTTGTGTATGTGGTCATTCCATGAAAGAGCACTATCTATGATTACACCCAGTAGCTTTGTTGTGTTCTCAACTATAATATTGGGAGTTTCCGGGATTTGCTCGTGTCTTCTGCTGAAGTTGATTTGAGTGGTTTTGGACGGATTTATTGCGAGATCATTTTGAAGGCAGTATTGCATTGCATTGTCAGTAGATGCTAAAATGTCCATGTGTAGTCCGAGAGGTGTGTCATTTGTAAAAAGTAGAGTTGTATCATCTGCATATAAAATGGGTTGAACCTTGGGGTCATTAATGTAATTAGAAAAGTCATTGGTAAAGAGTATATATAGAAAAGGACCAAGAACTGACCCTTGGGGTACTCCTCTACTTACTGGAAGTTGTGTAGATCTATATACACATTTTTTCTTGTTTGTAATTTGTTGAATTTCAACAATTTGCCTTCGACCAGATAAGTAGCTATCCAACCAATCCTTTGCTAAACCTTTTATCCCCAGTGTTGGTAGTTTTCTCAATATGAGATCATGGTCAAGACAATCAAACGCTTTACTATAATCTAGCAAAACGGCCGATACGAGCTTCCCGTCTTCCAGGTGATCAGTTATTTGTTCAATCAGACTTGTGAGAGCTGTGGTTGTTGACCTTCCTTTAAGAAAACCGTGCTGGTCATTTGATATCAGGCTGTTTTGTTCAATGTGTTTTGAAATACGTAAAAGTGCTATTTTTTCTACTATTTTTGAAAAGGTTGATATCAATGAAATTGGGCGATAGTTTTCTACTTTTGTAACTGGACCTTTTTTGTGCTTCGGATATATTTTGGCAATTTTTAAAGAAGATGGAAAATGACCAGAATTGAAGGATTTATTTATAATGTTTACTAATGGTGGTGCTAATTGTTTAGCACAGTGCTTTACAACTTTTGAAGGGACTTCATCCAGTCCACAAGAAAGCTTAGATTTGAGGGAAGATATCACTGATAGGACTTCTTTTATAGTTGTTGGTGTAAGATTCAATAGCTGGTTGTTAAAGTCTGGAAAGGTGAAAGGTGGAGTTCAACAGCCAGGTATAAAGCTTTGTTAAAAATGTTTTCTCTGTATACTTTTCAATTACAGGTATAAAACAATTATATATCCTCAAACAAATAACCGAGTGACTATTAATAGATTTACTCAATCTATTAAAACCAATAATTGCTTGACTTTTTTTGCCTTGTATTATAACTATGCACTGTATTATTAAGATGTAGTATATCTTTATTATTAAAAACATAGTTAATTATATCAAATATATATAGATTAATAATTGTCTGTAATTGCAGTTTAATGAAGATCGGCTTACAATGATCTGTGTTATGGGATTTGTTAATTATTCTTAACACTTTTTTTTGTAAGATAAGGATTTCCGAAATTCTGTTGGCATTACCCCAATATATTAAACCATACCTAATAATTGACTGGAAATAAGAAAAATAGGCAATTTTAACATAGTTAGAATCAACACAGGATTGTAGACGCTTCAATAGAAAAATTACCCTCGAGAGCCTACGACTCAACTATTCTACGTGACAATCCCAGGTCAGGTGCCTATCCAGGAAAATTCCAAGAAATTTCACACTATTGGAATATGAGAAATCTGACGAATCATCCTCATCCGTATTTTTGGTACTAAATAACACATTTTGTGTTTTTTCCTGATTTAAAAGGAACCCATTGGAATTAAACCAATCAGATACAGTTGTCAGTGTACTCTTAGCTAACAATTTAACATCATTGAAGTCTTTATTAATATTTTAAATAGTTGTATCGTCCGCGTACAGAACAGTGGGTGTCGGAACAGATGATTGAAAGTCGTTTATAGAGATTAAGAATAAAAAAGGCCCAAGCACTGAGCCTTGTGGTACTCCAAACGATACCGTAGCTTCTTGTGACCACAGACCATTAATAAGAACTTTTTGTTTTCTATTATTTAAATAAGATTGAAACAAATTTAGAGCTAAGCCATTAATGCCATAATACTGTAATTTAGATAGAAGATCAGAGTGGTTGACATAGTCAAAAGCTTTGTTCAGATCGCAAAATGTAATCTGAGCAAAACATTTATCTTCAAAAGCTTTTTTGATTTCTCTTAAGAGTTTATCCTTGCGTGTGATGTAGATTTACCGCTCCGAAAACCGAATTGTGAGTTGCTTAGAATATTATTTTCTTCAAAGAAGGAACTAATCTGATCAAATACCAACATTTCAAACAATTTAGATATAATTGGAATTACTGATATAGGTCGATAATTTTCGGGTTTGTATTTAGAACCCTTTTTATAGACAGGACAAACACGTGATATTTTCAATTGATGTGGATAATATCCCTCCCTGATACATAGATTGATACAATTTGTTAATAGTTCAGCAATACTAATTATAATAGTTTTTAAAAGGTTGTTTGACATATTATATATATCATTGCTGTCTGACCTACTCAACCTCTTAGCTGCATTTATGACGCGATCAATAGAAATTGTTTTGAATTGAAAGTGTGCTGGGGGTACAGAGCTCTGTTGCAAAAAATCAATAGGACTATTTTTCGACAAAGAAGTTTTCTGCTTAATGTCAGAGACAGAGGTAATGCAAAATTGATTAAAGGTGTCAGGAGTGAAAGTTAATCCAGCAATCTTTCTGTCTGTCGAAGAATTCTTCTTTATAACATCCCATGCAGCCCTACACTTGTCTTTACTGTTCTCTATGAATCTAGTGTTATATGTCAGTTTTGCTTTTTTAATGGCCTGTTTATAATCCTTTTTTAGTTTGAAAACATAATCAGTCAATGCATGATCTTTATGTTTTTTTGACAGGCTATAAAAACACATTAGTCTATCTCTCATTTTCTCAAGGTCGTTAGTGTACCAACTGTTTTTTAACTGTTTTCTACTATAGTTGACTTTCTTAATAGAGGTAAAGTAATTTATATTGTCACATAATACAGAAAAGAATAAATCAAAGATATTTTTAGCATCAGATTCTAAACATTTAGAGAACATAAGTTGCCAATTATAGGTGCTTAGTTTTATCTGTTAAATCACTAAATACCTTTTTAAGAACTACTGGCTTAAGAGCATAAGTTATGTTTGCACTACTGGAGTTTTTTAATAAGTTTCTTAATTGGGAATTATTGATTTTAACTGAAAGAGCATCGTGATCCGAATAGGGGAAAGAAATCACGTTACATTTTATATCATGATTGAAGAAATTTACAAATACATTATCTAATCAGTTGTTTCCTCTAGTTGGATTGTTATTCAGACAGTAAAAATCGTGTTGCCTTAAAATATTTAAAAATTTATTAACAGTATGTTTTTTTAGTAGTTATATCAAAGTTTGAATTAAAATCCCCTCCAATAACAATAAAATATCCAGAATAATAGCCTAGGAAAGTTAAGAATTTGTCGAGTGTTTCCAAGAAAATATCTGAGTTACCCGCAGTCGAATGGTATACGGACACTACTATGAGATTCATTGTTTTAATAATAGTGGCTGAAGCCTCAAAATGAAACTCCTGGCAGAATTCAGCTATGTCCAAAGCCTCAGCCTGTAGCATGCTTTTTATGAATATCAGACTTCCGCCTCTTATGTGATTACACCTACTAAAGGCACTTACACAGTAGTAGTCATCCGGATATGAGAGCATGGCCTCCTCGTACTCTAGCCAATGTTCAGACAAACATACGATTTTTACATAAAAATTCTTCAACAAAATGCTTTCTAAAACTAGGGTCTTGTTTTCCAGGCCCTGAATATTTAAAAAAATTATCTCAAAATCATTTTTTAACTGATTTATAGCATTTTTGTTATTTGTCTTTTTATATTCAGAGTGATTCACAGATAAACCAGCAGTGCTAAATACAAGTTAAACTTTGGTTACAAGGTACAGAACTAGAGCTAATATCACCAGCACTATCACCACTGCTCTGCTTTAGCGCCTCACTGAATGTGAGGTCGCCTGGAACTACCACAACTTTCTGACACTGGTCTGATATCACTGGCGCAATTTCATCAATCAGGGATTTCCCTGTCGCTGGCAAAGTGAGATTTTTAGTATGCAATTTTTCATTATGCAGTAGATGAGTGGAATAAAATAGGTCTCATGAACGTATAATATTCTAGAACATATTAGCTTGATTCAACTGGAACCTTAAAAGGATTATCCAAACACATAATCCTTCTAAGGTCCTGAGTTTACCCCTCATAACTGAACTGATACTATCAAACTTCTAACAATTTAATTTTAAATAATGTTGGTACATAATATAGCAAATAATTATTTCTACCTATCTTTACATTAAAAAAAAAATAAGTTAAATTATTTTCAACTAACCTCATTATCATTCCATACAATGAATAGAAGACCATTCCAAAAGCTGATAGATAGTCCATAAGCTCTGTAAGGGGTAGGTCTCGAGAATGGAAAATAGCAGACCAAACCCAGCAATTAAGACAAACCTATTAACACATTGGACATATTAACATTCTTCACCATTTAAATTAAGCTGGTCAAACCTGAATTTCATTTGTAACAAATTGGAACCTACACTTGAGAGCAACATATTAAATACGTAGTTAACGTATCAACAAAGCTCGGCTGGTTATATATGTGGTAAGACCGCTTATCATTTAGCACTAACTAGGGAATACTTTCAACTTAAAATCCGCTACATGCGTAAATATAGACTACCTCGAATTGCAGGAACTTGGAAAATACATGTGTAAATTGTCCAAAGCTTGTCTCTGGCTCATTCAACTGCTAAGATTTTTTTTGTTTTTTTTTTTACACCAATGGCATTTTGAACGTGCTATTCAAATGTTGTTGAGGGACAATGGTACAAATACCTATGGCAACATTTAAGTGGACCTCCAGGAATTTGAACCCGTGACCACCTGTATATGAAGCAGACGTGCTAACTACTAGGCTAGCAAGAGATTAAATGGTGATAATATAGGAATAAATACAAGTATAACTAATTTTCTTTGTTCAAATCTATCAAAAGTTATTTATATTCTACTTATTGAATATTCTTGTCTTTACAATACTGTTGGCGAAAAATTGATGTCGTCTGAAAGTTGACCTATTATGAAAATTTGCCTATCGTGATCTGAATGTTCAGTTACCACTGAATATTCTATAAGGTCCTTTTTAAAATTTGTAATAAATTTATACATACAAGACTTTGAGCTATCTTTACCCTAATAGCTGCATCAATAGTATAGTTCATTCCTTTTGTTTTGATCAAGTTTATAAAACTTTGTTTATATACTAGTATCTTCCAAGATGTTAATATTACTGTAGTATTACCTATCATAACAATTTCAACAGAAACCTTACATAGAGGCCTATTTTTATAGCTTTGTTCATCCTTACTATTATATAAAAATGAAATGGTGTATGTGTGTGTGTGTTACTCAATTACGCATAAACTACTGGACCCATTCAGCTGAAATTTTGCATGGACATTCTTAGGGTCTCTGGTTAACACATAGGCCTATCTTTATTTTGAAATTGCATCAGGGTACCACCCCAGGCGTTGTAAGAAGTATCAATGCAACCCCTATGGCAGTAACAGTTTGACAGTTGTTTATAATAGTTTCATTGATCAGCTATTGGAATAAACAAACAACTTATAGTTCTGAAGCATGGTAACTAGAAAAGACGGTGGGTATCACGATGAGCTGCACAGTAGACTGTGACATCACATGGGCGAAATAATCAGCTGATATGTTTATTCTATTAAATACTAGTAATTAAATCTACCAATTACATAGATGCATTTAGCTAAATAGTAAGCAAGTCATTTATTACTTATCAGCTGAAATTGTATTTACGAAAAATTAGAACAGCATTTTTGTATTTATTTTTGCTATGAAAACATTCAATATTTATTTCAATTAACAGAACTATATTAGTTGTGTTTCTGGTTTTCTATATTTTTTGCTTTTGGTCGTTACCATTTAATTTTGTGTCTTCCTAGGACTACCTACTTTACTGACTCTCTCTCGTATATCCAATTACTACATACAATCCGGCTTCATAGAATCGACAGGTTTTAGTTATTACAATCCTCTCGGCTCATAGAGCTAACTGCAGTTTTCTGACTCGTGAATAAACTCTTTCTGTACGTGTCATTATGATATTGTCTATCCCGCCGAGCTATCAAGAGACAGTATACTCCCCACTCACACACCCATTACCAAACACACCCCGGTTATTACCCCACCCCGCCCCCCCCCCCCCCCCCCCCCCCCCCCAACCCTCCCCTCCCTCCCAATTATGATGTCTTTGGAGACTTCATGTTGTGATTAATGCTCACTCGATCTAAAGGGTACACTGTGAACACTTGATTGTACTGTAGCATATCGCGTAGCAGGCTGCATCTCTGATGCTTTAGCCTGGGCAGAATCGTTCGTATCACGGCTCGATACATACAGTGCCCAATACCTAGTCTAGTTCATAGTCTTGTACTGTTACAGTAACAAAGAATGCGTTAGAATCTATGGCAAATCAGCAACAGGAAAATAAATGACGTTAGAGTAGTCAGTCTATAGTATAATGACTAAAGTGGAATGTTGACTTGTAAGGCTATCTATAAGAAGCTCTCAGTGTGACACAGCATGTGTAGTAGTTTGGTCCTGATCTGAAGTATCCCCGCCCACAGTCACTCGCGCCAGTAAGCCTGATGATGCATGAGTTGACTACTATATTTTCGATATAGTGTTTCTTGCGCCAGCGGTAGTTACTGAGGTTGTTGGTAGGTATTGATGAATATAATACTACTCTTGTACAAAGGCCAAGTAGATTTCTATACTCCTTCTTTTTGTTTGGTTTAAGCATTCACACTCGGCGAAACTTACCACCACGAACATACACACACCCAAAAATTTTAAAAAATTAAGAAATCCTAGCTACTTATCTTTTTATGAGATGCCTCCACCACCACCCAATATTCCCCCCCCCCCCCAATTATATAAAATAATCATATGATCTAACAAATCAAAATCCCCCCCCCCAACCCCACACCATCCAACACAACCCCACCCCACACCCACCTCCCACCACCCAACAACACCACTCACCCCCCCCCCCCCACCCCCCCACCCCCCCCCACACCCCCCCACCCCCCCCCCCCCCCCCCCCCCCCCCCCCCCCCCCCCCCCCCCCCCCCCCCCCCCCCCACCCCCCACCCCCACCACCATCCCTCTTGTTGTGTTTTGTTTTTTGATAAGTTCTGAAAGTCCAGAACGTACCTTGATCCGTGTTTCTTTTTTTATCAGATTTGGATTTATGTAACTTAAAACACCTATGGTTCACGGCTTGTGGAGAGCTCAACACATACACCAAAAGGTCTTTCCATGCATTACAAGATGGTGCCAAATGTACAAAAAAATTCCAAGAGCTTTGATAGAAAACATTCAAAAAAAAAAAATGGAACTAAGGATTATCTCATGTACCTACGTAGATAGTAGAGAGTAACCAAAAGAAAGTTTTAGATAAGTTAATGGGTAGGATTCAGGATCGAAATTAATTTGTATGTACAACTGTAGGAGAATGTTGCCGTGGAGATAGGACATAAAACACGCGGTGTTGCTTGTGTTGGTTTCGTGTGTGGTGGTCATGTGTGAACTGTATTTGTACAGCATATTGGTGAAATTTTAAGTATTCAAATAATACGCACATCAATGTATGAATACTTTGGCAGCTTAGTTAAGGCCTATAGTTTGTTTATGCAAATATATCCACAAGGGAAGTGACCTTAGTTGCACATTCAACTTAGTTGTGGAAGGGGGGGCAACAACCAAACATAATCTAAGGGACTGACGGTGATCTATTTTATCATTCAGGACGTTTTTTTTGTGTTTCTTCTTGTACTTAAATCTAACAATGGGGCTGCTGTGCGCGCCCAAATCTTTTTTCGGGTTGTGCTGGCGGTCGAGAGCGTGGGGTGGAGTGTTGAGTTTTTCCCGGTAATTTTTAGAAATACCAAAACGGTGAACTCCATCATCTTCAGTATAATTTTTTTAGGAAAATGGTTAGCGTGTATACTTTAATGACAACATCAATGAAAGATTGCGTAAACCGCCACCTACCATGTTGACTGCATTCTTTGATTTATGATGTAATGATGATTTTGCAAAAACACTTTTGTACAATGAGGTTCCACACTATTTCACTTTCAACACATCTGGGAAGGAATTCAAGCGCCGCATTCAAGGAGCACCTGTCCATGGTTACACAGATGTTAAATATTCAGATGCATTAAACCGTGTATATACTGTGCATCCAGCAAACTTTGAATGCTATTGCTTTCGTTTGCTTCTTCATAAGGTACGAGGACCTACATCTTTCCGTAATTTAAGGACAGTAAGCAACTAAATGTACAACACATAAAGAGATGCATGTCAAGCTCTCAGCCTGTTTGAGAATGACAACCACTGGGAATCTACAATGGAAGAAGCTGTTTACAAAACTCACTCAGTATCTCGCGTGCGACATCTATTTACAATTCTGATAAGTAATGTGAATTGTCAAGCCCTATAAATTTGTGGGAATCATTAAAAAATGATTTGGCTGATGATATCTTAAATCGACACAAGGAAACTGTCTCTGATCTTCAATAGTCATAGTCATACAATCTTTATTTACATTTTCATCAAGATCCCCCCGCCCGCCCATACTCAATCATTGGTATTGACCCACCTGCCCACCCATACACGAACAGTGTTATTGAACCACCCGCCCGCCCATACTCGATCATTGGTATTGACCCACCCGCCCACCCATACACGAACAGTGTTATTGAACCACCCCGCCCCCGCCCATACTCAATCATTGGTATTGACCCACCCGCCCACCCCATACACGAACAGTGGTATTGAACCACCCGCTCGCCCATACACGAACAGTGGTATTGAACCACCCGCCCGCCCATACACGAACAGTGGTATTGAACCACCTGCCCACCCATACACGAACAGTGGTATTGAACCACCCGCCCGTCCATACACGAACATTGGTATTGACCCACCCATACACGTACAGTGGTATTGAGCCACCCACCCATAAACGTACAGTGGTATTGGCCCACCCGGCCCACCCATACAGCGTACAGTGGTATTGAGCCACCCATCCATACACATACAGTGGTATTGAATGGGTACATGCGTCAGTAATAAAAACATTGTGTTTATCAACAGGTTAAATTATTGTTCCATTGAGTATCTTGGGAACTCGGCCAAACTGTAGAAAGGTCGGTTGACAAGCCATTCTTTAAGTTCTCTTTTCAGTGGGTCTCCAGTTAGAGCCTGTAAGTTGTTTGGGAGCAGATTCCACAGCTTCTGGCCAGCATAGGATAGTTTCTTCTCTTGGAGGGTGGTCCGATGTCTAGGAAGGGCAAATCTTGAGCCATACTGAGTGTTGTATGAGTGATGATCTCTGCCTCTTTGTGCATTCAACTTATCAGCAAGTAAAATGACCTTTTGAAGGTATAGAGATTTTATTGTCATTAGCCTAGATTTATGAAGGCTTCTCTGCATGATTGGTGAAGATTAAGAGTTACCATGGCTCTCACTGCCTTTTTTGTTGCAGGACTAAGATTCTTTTTATGGAGGTGGCTGATGTTCCTCCCCATATCCCTATACCATATCTTATGAGCGACTCGATAAAGGCAAAGTATGCTGTCTTGGCTGCGGGTAGGCCAGCGATACGCATCATTTGACGGACGACATAAACTCCTGAGGCAAGTCGTTCGCACAAACAGTTTACGTGGTCATTCCACGATAGCTTGCTGTCCAGAGCTATTCCAAGGAATTTTACATTGGTTTCTTTGGTTATATCTGGTATTTCTTGTACATCACTTCTTTTGGTATTGAAATTCACTTGGATTGTTTTTTGAGGGTTTATTGCCAAGTCCTTGGTTTTACAGTACTGTAATGTTTTATTCAAGGCTGTTATTGCATTTTGGTGTAGGCCCTCTGCGGAGTGGTTCTTTAAAAGTAGGGTAAGTATCATCAGCATACATTACAGTTGTCGTATTTTCATCTTGAATATACCCTGGAAAGTCATTCGTCAGTAATATAAACAAAATGGGCCCCAGAATAGACCCTTGAGGTACCCCTCTGGACATTGGGAGTGGATTAGACCTTAATGTACGTGACACACTATTTGTGTAAACTGTCAGTTCTAAGACTTGTGTTCAACCTTCTTTGTAACTTTTAAACCACGCACCCGCAAGGTCTCTGACTCCCAAACACTCTAGTTAACAGAATTAACCAGAGAAATTGAATCAATAAATATTAATATAATTTATATCGGTGACATTAACATTAACCTAAACAATAACAATGCTATAACAAATAGTTATAATAACTTACTGCACAGTAATGGTTTTGTATCCTTAATTAACTCACCTACCAGGATTACAGCTGTTTCTTCTACATGTATAGATCACATTTTTATAAGATGCAGATATATAAATAATTACAAATCTGCTGTTTTTGACCATGGAATTACTGATCACTGTATACTTGCCCCTCACGTTTGATACTGGTAAAGTTAGATCATTTGGTACTAATCCTCCTAATATTAATAATAGCTCTAAGACAGAAAAACATCTTGTAGACTTTAAGTTGCTTAAAGCTAACCTACAACAAATAAATTGGAATGAAGTCTATGCAGTGGACAATGTAAATATTGCTTACAGTAGATTTAACAATATATTAAATAATTGTATAGTTAGTAGTAGCAAAACAATAGATGGTAGTTCTAAGTTGTTAAAGGCCAAGGCAATAAATCCATGGATAACAACCGAATATACTCCATAGATTTAAAACACGAAAAAAATTATATAGAATTTCCAAAAGAAGGCCTTATGATATGACATTCCAAAAATATTTTATTAAATATACCAGCAACTTAAATAATATTATAACTATTACAAAGAATAACTATTATTCAAAATTGATGGATGATTGTAAAGGTAATACATCTGAGCAATGGAAAATTATTAATAACCTGACAGGCGGATGCTCAAATAAAACGTTTTGACCGAGTTGAATTGCCAACAGGTGAAGTTAGCCAGGATTGTCTTGTCATTGCTGATAAGATAAACGACTATCTTATCGCAATCCAGTCTGTCCGCCCAGACATAGTCCATTCAACTACACTTCCACCTTTACGTGTCTATGAACATTCATTCTTTATAACCCCCACAGATGAAGCTAAAATTAAAAATATTGTTAAATGTTTTAAGAATAAAAAATCAACCGGATTTGATAAGATTAATGTACGTTTGTTGAAACATGTAATTGATGAGCTAGCTCCAGTTTTGGTCTTTCTCATAAACAATAGCTTCAGTAAGGGAATTTTCCCTGAGAGTTTAAAGCTTAGCTCAATAGTACCTATTAAAAAAATAGTAATTCAATTAAATTAGACAATATACGACCAATTAGTTTACTGTCCATTTTCTCTAAATTGTTTGAGAAACAATGATAAAAAGACTCCAGGAGTATCTAATCAAATTAAATTTCTTCAATCCATGTCAATACGGTTTTATCAAAGGCAAATCAACTGAAGATGCACTTCTGGATGTATCGAATAGACTATACAACAATTTAAACTCAAAGCAAAAAACTACAGGATTATATATCGACTTTAGAAAAGCCTTTGATATGGTCGATTTTGATATTATTTTGCAAAAACTAGAAGCTGTGGGTGTAAGAGGTATTGCATTGAATTGGTTTAAAACCTTTCTTGTGGGCCGAAGGGCAACAAGTTAAGGTTGGTAATGTTTATAGTGGCATACATGTCATCATGGCAGGTGTCCCGCAAGGGATCAGCGTCCTCTGCGATTTTATTTTTGATATTTATCAACGATCTGTTAAACTTAAAATTTAATGGTACAATAAATGCATTTGCTGATGACATTGCCATTTTTTATGCACATAAAGATGAACTCATAATCGGTGAACAAATGAACAAAGACCTTCTCACTTTGAGGGAATGGTGCTTATCTAATAGAATGCAAATAAATGTAAACAAAACAAAATACATAAATTTTGACTTCATTGGTTTCAACATACCTATCCCTGTGAAATTTCATTCCACGATATGTAATCTGGATTTTTTGCAATTGTTTGCCGCTAGAGAAAGTTAAAAATATAAAATATTTGGGAATCATCTTTGATGAAAAGCTAACTTTTGAGCAGCACATTGTCAAGTTAAATAACTCGCTAAGACTGTCAATAAGAAAATTTTATTTTTTAAGACACTTTTGTAATACATTGCTTCTTAGATCTTTATATTGTGCACTAATAAATTCAAAATTGCAGTATGGCTGTGCTTGCTGGGGGGGGTACATACAAATTCTTGATGGACAAACTCAGAGTCACTCAGAATTATTTTCTGGCGCATAATATTAAAGAAAAACGCAAGAGATAGTTCATCTCCCCTTATTTGTACAAATTAGGATACTGCCTGTTCAGCATCATTTCATTTCAAAGTACTCAAATTATTTTTTATTAGAAGTGGAGATAAGGGATTTAATTTACACTATCAGACTCGCTTTAACGTAAATCGAAACTACCGATTGCCTAAAGTTAACAGATCAATTTATCGCCATTCTTTCAATTATTTAGGTCCAAAATACTTCAATCAATTACCAGATGAGGTAAAAAGCACCAATAATCTGAAAAAATTCTGTAAAAATCTTATTGCTTGGCTTTTTTCTCTACAAAATATAGAGTTCCTAAATGATGTTTTGCAGTAATGATTGTATTGGTGATATCGACTTGTAAAAAATTAAATTTGATTTGATAAGTTCTTCTCTATTGTATTAATTCACTTTGTAGGCATCATTTAAATATTAAATTTCTATTAATATAACAATTTATAAGTACCCATATATATAACTAGATGTTAAAAATACCGTTTTATTTGTTTAGAATTTCTTATAAATTATGTACTAAATTGTAAATATGTTTTAGTTACCATTAATACTGTTTCATGTTGTCATGCTCCTAAGATGCCACACATACCACAGGGGCGTTTATATGTCATTTTATTAAGTTCCATGCAGCTAGACTCACATTGTAAATTATTGTAAATTATGTTTTTAAAATGTTTTATATTTTGTATAACTGGCCATAGTACTAGTAAACGTGGCCAGTCATTTTCCAAACCATGCACATGTTGATTTTTATATATTTATTAATTGGAAAATAAATCATTTATTCATTTATTCATTTATTCAGTTTTTTTGATATTAATTTATGTTCTAAACAATCAAATGCTTTACTGTAATCTAATAACAAGGCAGTAATAAACTGCTCATCCTCAGTTTGGTCGATGATATACTCAATCAGGTTTGTGATGGCTGTGGTGATAAATCTTATAAATTTTCAGGATTTGTTTGTTAATTTAGGCACCCTACAGCGGCTGCGATAAACGTTTTTAGAACAGTTGGTAGACTGGAACTTTGTCGATTGAAACGAGTCGCTCCAGCGTCTGCGATAAACGTTTTTAGAACGGTTGGTAGAACGGCCCTCAGTCGATTGAAACAAGTCCCACCGAGGTTATATAAGGATGACGCCGCTTTCCATGTCTCAGTCTACACGCTTGAATTACCTTCAGTACTGAACTGTTCAATTGTTTGGCTTTCTGCCCTATTGAAAACTGAATCATTTTCACTACATGGTAATACGGATCTTCTATCATCGCTATTTTTCAACATAAACTCTAGGTTTATTCTCCCGTTTATTTCATTTAATATGTTTTTATTGTAATTAATAATCAATCACAAATTTATTTTGATTGTTTTCGAGACTTTATATTATTTTTTGTTTCCAATTTCTTCCTCTCCATTTACTTTAATTGTAATTTTACATTTTAACTCTCTATGTTTTACATTTTAACTGCTTCTCATCAGCAGAATTTTTTTTGTGTTGCCGAGGGGTCCTTGCATCAGAGCAACAATGAACTCTTCACATGGAGTAGAAATGCACAGTTTGTGCCTAATTCTACTTGTGCCCTTGCATGGAAGAGTCTTGGTGGACATTTTTCGACAACTGCAATCGATACAATCCTTATGAGTGGTGATCGCATTTACAAAACACTGCGTAGTGAGAATTGTACTGGTTATGGGCGGTACTTGTTTCCAGAAGAATTACCATCAGTCATTCATGTTTTGAATCAGTCAGTTTCTCTGTTACAACCAGAGCACATTTACGATGCACTTTATCCCCTAACAAAAGATGATTGGATTGACACTGTTTCGTCACTTACTGAAAAATTACAAGACATATTGGCTGCAAATCAAAAAGATATCGGATTCCTTTTTACAGATTAAACAATTACTGTCTCCTTTTGGAGGGTAAATGAACTGCTGTATCTGTTTGATCCACATCCAGTGAATGAAAATCGCCATTTTGATTTGTCCAATGATGGTAATAATGTGGCCCGTCTATTAGTGTGACAGTTCACCATAACTCAGCTGACTTTGGGGAAAACTGCCACACAAGACCTAACTATTGTCCCAGAAAGAACCGCGGATTGATGACCCTCCAAACCAATTATATGAACCAATCTATACATCTAATGTAGACTCGCAGGAGTCTTATGTCGATGTTTAGTTAAAATTGATGCCTGTTGTAGTATTATCCCCCTTAAAAGAAATGTCTCCTTCGACCAGGCCATTATTGAGCAAAATGCCTGGCAGACCTAAAAAGGTTAAGCGAGGACGTCCAAAGAGCTTGACAAGTACTCGACAGGAACAGCTTACAGATGCAAAAAAAAAAAAAAACTATACAGTAAAAATAAACCTCAGATAAATAGAGGTGCTGTAAGACGTTACACTGACCAGCATCCCGAGATCAACCGAGAAGCTGTTCGACGTTATAACGATCAGAATCCTGGAGCTTCCTGCCAGAGAGTAGAGGCTTTTCGATTGAAGAATCCCTCATTTTCTAACATGAGACACGTTCCTGCTCTCCTTGCTCGGAAGATTGTTGAACATGGCACAATGGCATACTAGAGAAATTACGATTTAAATGGCATTAGTTCATTTAAACCATAAAGTATGTCTTTGGGAAGATGAAATTTACGTACTGTCATGCTCGACTGTTTGAGGAAGAGAAAGACAGAAAAAGTGGTGCTGTGATGAGGGAGCATATAATATTCTTAATCTACCTCCTTTGGACTTGCCGTTTTATACTAATCGTCATTTCCTAGAACGAGCCAGAGCATACAACGACCTGTTTGCCTTCTGTGCACTCGAGTTGTCTGGTGGGTACCGTCATCCTGGTGGACTCTCCTTCTTCAAAATCAAAGAAAGAATGTACCACCAAGTTTACAATCTGGACGTTAACAGACTGGATGAACCATGCTTCAGTTGATCGAATGGTTAACTAAGAGGGAACTGAAATCAATTAATAACTTTAGTTTTTTAACTGCATACTTTTAAAATCACTATTTCCGTATGTTTCCCATGTATCATAAGATTTTTAAAAGAATCGGTAAACTCTTTTTTATTAACATTGTTGAGATACTGCAAATATATATGTTTTGTAAGTTTGACTATTTCCTCGAGGTTAGATTGTAGTGTTTGATTTTATGAATGCAGTAGTTTGGTAACAGGTAATCATACATCCTATTAATAAGGCAAACTGGAAAGGAAATCATATTTATATAGATATGATTCACATGAATTAGTTATCTCCATGTTTTGTATACAATGTATAGAAACCATGATTTATTTAAATAAACATTTGTCCTGTTAAATAAATAATATTTTAACGGAAAATATTATCAGCAGTTGAACTTTTTACATTCAATGAATTGGCTCAACCCCAAGGGGGTTTGGGGGCGAAGCCCCTAACGAGCGAAGCGAGTTTTCATTAATGATATAACTAATCGCTTAAAACTTGTACTATCCTAATGTATGCAGATGACTTAAAAGATTTATATCAATCAATCAATTTTTATTGTCACAAAGTAGACTCAGGAGTCCCACAAAGCTCAAATCTGGGTCCCTTGATGTTTTTAATTTTCATTAATGATATAACTAATCGCTTAAAACTTGTACTATCCTAATGTATGCAGTGACTTAAAATATTTATATCAATCAATCAATTTTTATTTTCACAAAGTAGACTTAGGAGTCCCACAAGGCTCAAATCTGGGTCCCTTGAAGTTTTTAATTTTCATTAATGATATAATTAATCGCTTAAAACTTGTACTATCCTAATGTATGCAGATGGCTTAAAAGATTTATATCAATCAATCAATTTTTATTGTCACAATACATTTTATACGAGTTACAGTGTAACACAAAATTGGTGTTTCGTCATTTAGTAATCAAAACTAATAATATATTAAAACTAAAGATTATCATTTAGGTATTCTTTTACATCATAATAGTTTTTCTCAAGTAATAATTTTTTTATAGCAATTAGAAAACATTTTTCATTTAAATTAATAATATATTGAGGAAGCCTATTATACAATTTAATACCCATGAAAATAGGACTTTTTCAGTTACTTTTAAATTATGTGTTGGTACTTTAAATTTAAGATTATGTCCAGTCTTATATGATGATCAAATTTATACTTTTCAAAAAGATACTCAATAGATTTAACAAATTTCAGTATTTCAAAAATATATAAACAAGGCAAAGTTAGAATTTGTAACTTTTCAAATAAAGGTCCACAAATTATATGTTAACTTGGAACATTACAAATAGTTCTCACTATTGACTTTTGAGCTCTGAAAATTAAATCAAACATTTTTGCGGATCCCATAGCACAATCTCATATTTTAAATTGATTGTTTGTATCCAAAGTAAATCACTTTACGTATTTCTAATGATGTTGAATGAGAAAAAGTTTTAAATGCAAATCTGAATACGTTCAATTTCTTTGAAAGGAACTTTAATTGCGCGTCCCAATTTAAATTTGCGTCCAATATCATTCCCCGGACTTTATGAGAATAGGCATAGTTCAAATGATTCTCAAAAACCACCCTTTTCTCAAAGTTTCTAGTCCTGAATTGATTAATATTGGTTTTATCTTCGTTAAGTAACAGACCATTTTTTCATACCATTTTTTTCAGTTCAGTTAATGAGTCAAGAACCTCTTTCTGTAGACTAACCAGGTTTCTATTTTTCAAAAAAAAAAAACTGATGTGTCGTCATCATCAACAAATAAAATAAAATTATTGGGTAATTCGGAGGTTAGTATTAATGAAAATTATAAACAATGGCCCAAGAATTGATCCCTGAGGGACACCACTCTTTACCAATCCCATTTTGAACTGAAATCAGAAAAGATTCTGGAAATCACTGTTCTTTGTTTTTTTTTGTTTTTTGTGTGTAATATAAGAAGACAATAATTTTAAAGCGTTACCATAAATCCCTACTTGTTTAATTTTACTCATTAAAAGATTATGGTCCAGGCAATCAAATGCCTTGGACAGGTGACAAAACATACCAGCTGTGCACCGTGACTCATCCAAGATCTCAGAAATGTAATTTATTAAAGTTGTCAAAGCAATTTCACAATTCAAATTTTTCCTTAACCCATACTGGTGAGAGTTTAGCATGAGGAGTTATAAGAGAGTAGATGACATTCATGATTATCTACAGCTGCAGGCTGACATTGATGCTTTGGAGTAAGAGTAATCTTTGGTTTAATGTGAACAAGTGTGCCGTTGTAACTTACACTCGAAAAACTGGCACTGGGACCCTACATTTTGATTACACTATAGACGGTATTAAATTAACTAGACAATTATCTTTTAAGGACCTAGGTGTTATTTTTGATTCAAGACTCTCGTTTGCAGATCATGTGTGCAGTAGCACACCTTACGTACTTACACCGTGCATCAGACCCTGCCAGATATACTCAGAAGATGGCCATATTCGCCTAAGGGGGTTGTTAGATCAGCTAAACATTCTCTTGAATAATTGTTGATCTCTTTACATATTCCCCGCAATGTTCAATCTGGTGTAATTCTTGTTGATTAAACTCTGCATTTCATTAATGATCTCCTTTTGTGAAGTTGTTTTTTAAGCTTTTATGGCTATATAATATTATATTGACTACAACACCAGGTTTTTTCAGGACCTTGACTATGTTTTTATGTAGTGTCCAAGTTCAATCTTGTCACTTGAACACACCACGGGTGAACAAATGTGGCGACTAAACTCTTTTTCCTCAAGTTTTGTAAGTTGTTCAAAGGTAATGTAATCATTTTTATTTGGTTTAGTAACAAGTTCATGCACTCCATTTCCTATATCCACTCTTGATATGTCAAGTGTGGACTCACACAGTTATTCACTGATGGTTCACTAAACACTCTCACAAAAACAATAGTTCCTCCTCTGGACATGAGTTTATCTTCACCTAAATCACCTGAAATGTCATGGAAAAATACAACATTGACTAATTAGTAACTAAATCTACAAATTAAATGCAAGCGTTTAGTTAAACTGTAGGTAAACTTTTTTCCACTAATCATCTTGAATTAGTCAAAGTAATTAAAATTTTGTGTTTGTTATGTCTTTGCCCGCTTTAGCTACTTTGCTCGTTTGATGTCATGCTAGATGTATATGATATCTACCGTGTTTTCTAGTTACAGCAAGGAAAATAAATAATGTATCAATTAGATAATAGTTTTATGTTACAGACCCTAAAACTATTAAAATGCAATTATTTATTACTTACACCTGCATAGAGAAACCAGACTTTGTACATGGGACTAGAAGGCCTAACCTCAGATCTGAATTTGCGAAACATGATGATGTGTATTGTTAGATTTAGGAGAGAGAAGACCACGGAAGCAGGTTCCTGTAGCCCCATCCACCGAACAAACGGCCACTGAAATAACAAGATGTGAGTAGTAATATATTTAACATAAAATGCCAAATAACAATATAATATTGAAACAGTTAATACTTTCAATATGAATATTAAGCTAGTTTGTTCTATAAATCATTATATAGAACAACTACAATAAAGCTGTAAAATTTATATCAGCAAAATATCTATTAATAATAACTTTAATCAGATCATGGTCAGTGTCAAAGTAAAGGACTGTCGTACCACTGTACTTGCATTGGTGGGCGAGTTGGTGAACACTACTGTAGGTGTATAGAAGGGAGGGTGGGTCTTTTCTTTCTTTCTTTTTCTTTAAAAAAACTTCACTCGCCAGTTCATGTTTGTGAATTTTATTCATTGAGTGAAGTACCGACCATTACCTCAGTTGGAAATTCAAACCTTTGACCTAGCCTCCGCAGTCCGAAACCACTGAGCCACCACCTGGCAACACCACTTTACGTGTATGGAAGGGAGGGAGTGTATGATTGTGAGTGTTATATGAATGCTTGTTTTCATTAAATACAGTGTCTCCAAACTTTTTGATGTAAGTTACTATTTCCAAAATATACAAAGCATAAACTGTCAATATTCCTAGATCACCAAATACAGTAGAACTCCAACTATCCGAAGCAATTGGGACCGGACCCTATTCGGATAGTAAGATTTTTGTCTAAAAGCAGTCCATTTTATTTAATTACTGCACGTAATAAATCCATATATGTGGAAATGGGATATAAAACAATATTTTAAATGAGAAAGGGCATTACAATTAATTACAGTTTAATTACATACTAAAGTGTACTATAGTGTTATTCATATACCTATAAACAAATGTTATTGCTTGCCAAACATCTTAGTTAAATATGCTCTAAATGTTTGACTGTCTTCTCCATTTCTTGGCAGCCAGGTTGTGCATACGCTTGACAGAGGGAAAGACAATAGCATGAGTAGACAATACATTATCCATATCGCATTATGTTTCCTGGAAGAATTTGGATTCTTTTAAGACGGTGTTACAGTGTACAGTATTTATTGAGGCATACTATGTGTTATGTATTGTGATACATATATGTATGATTAATTTTTTCTAAAGATTAAAAACACTACTCTTTGTTGTTGTAGCTCTTAGTTTTTTTTTTTTCAGATCAAAGTTTAAAAATTGAAGATTATAAAATTTCTTTTATGACTATCTAAAAGCAATTTGGATAGTCAGCGATTTGAATATTGGAGTTCGGATAGTTGGAGTTCCACTATAGATGTTTTACTGAGTCTTTCTTTTTGAAATTGTGCAATAAGTTGTCCTTTATTGTTGTAGTAAGAGTTGATTTAAATTTTTATTTGTGGTCGTTCGATACATACTAATGCCATACACTAAACGGGAATGTACCAATGAGTAGTATATTATTAACAATGTTCCCAAACTACAAGTCTGACATAACTAACTCATCGCATACAAATCAGTAAAAATTTTATAGATTCCACTTGTAGTAATTTGTCACTGTCAAAGAATATTTTTGGTTTCAACATTTTTTTATTTTGTTTAGTAGAAAATGATATGACATTTGACTTAATTGTATTTAAAAGAAGATTCTTGCTGTTTAAAAATTGCTTTACATTGTAAAGACTAATAAATGATGAAATCTCAACACTATCCTGTCAATTACTTGCAATAGTTATATTAGTGGCATCAGCATAAAAACATACCCTCCCATTTCCCGAAACCAAGCCCTGTTTTAACATAACGGTTCTCATAATCCCCCTACATAACAAAGAAATAAGAGGGGCCCCAGGACCAATCCCTGTGGAACACTGTCGAATAGCTTGTAATTGAGAACTATATTTCCTGATTTAGTTATATTTGCTTAAGGATACATTGTGCTCAATTTCAACATACTCCAGCCTAAAAGAGAGATAGGATTCAAATTTTCAAACCATTTGAGGTCTTTACCATTAATATCTAAATCCTCTAGAAAGTAAGAGTTTTGTACGTGACACAATATCAAAAGCTCTAGTTAAATCTAAAAAGATACCTACAATTTTTTCCTTTATCTATTACTCTATTATTGAATGAGTAAATTCTATTCCTCCTGTAATTGTCAATTTCCCTGATTGGAATCCTGATTAGAAAATTGAAAAATGAGTTGCCTAAGATTTAGCCAAGATGACATTATTTGTATTCTTTATTCCAATATAATGTATAGTGCTGTGTTTATTCATCCACTATTCGTAGGTAATTACTACAAAATAGTGCCAAGTGAAAAGTAGCAATGCTGAGCAACTGGACCATTGCAGGTCACCATTTTGCCACACTAACATATTATCTGTATATAATGTAAAAACATTCTTCAAAATTAAAATGACTATAGAAACACATAGTTAAGAAATTTTGTTGAAAATCAGCATATGCATAGATGGCTTTGAAACCGGAAATAAGTTAAACCTATTTGGTAGGCTCAGCAAAACCCAGAATTGTTTTCTTGTTACAAGTAAAAGCTATCTCAACTGCCTTCCACTCAGTGTAAGATCCTTGGTCAAAAACACATTGCAAATGTCCAGAAATCTTGGCTTTTGGATTACCCCTTTTACAGCTTCATTGAGTTTGTGGAGACTAACCATTCTCGCTTGCTATATTAAGTACTGTGGGCCTACTACAAGAGCAGTCTAGCTTCTTTAGGCTTTTACTATACTTAGTTTACACTGTTACATGGTATTACAGAAAGTTTATGCATGCTTCCTAAGGATATTTAATTTAAGTGAGCATGTATTTATTTTATTGTAGTGTCTTATTACAATCTTTATTACCGTAATAAAAATCATTTGACCCATTCACTGCAACATGCCACTTTAAGGGATCAGGCCTCAAGTTCCTAAATGCAAGCCATAGGGTTTAATCCTCAACTGAGCTATTATCAGTACTTCACTCAGTGTATAGTTCATGCAGAGCCATGGGAAGAGGTTTTATTTAAAACATTGACTGCCATAATAACTTTCTGAACCATAACAGAGCTTACCATATCATTAGAGAGAAACTATTAGAGTCTTGCGATCAAGTATTCATGCCAATCTCAGTCTTTAAGAAGACCGCTTCATATTATGATGAAGAATTCATCTGTTTAAGGCACAGTTAAAATAATTTGGTGAGAATAAGAAGGATGCCAAAATAATTCCTGTCAAAGCTATGCTTAGTCAGGATCCTTACATTTTTGCCCTCAATTACTACTTTTGTTTTCTTTTTTAAACTTCACTCGTCAGTTCACATGGGCTTGCAGGCCTTTACATGAACTTTATTCAGCCTAACTTTATACAAAGCCTAAGCCACTGAACCACCACGCTAGCACCTTTCCTTCCTCCTATGTTTTTTTGCAATTACATTGGGTCTAGTTAGCTTTTTGTAACAAATTAATGCCAATTGGGGTTTTACTGCTCTTAAATCCTCCCATGTGAATAATGCTTTTAATATTGTTAGAAACTTTGTTATCTTACTATAAGTCTAAAACTAAACCATGCTACTTCCTAATAAGAACTTAAGGAGCTTAACATTATATGTATACAAGACCAATAACAAGCATTAAAAGGTATCTACTGATTAAGTTAAAAACATTATACAGTAAATCGTATATAATTCTGTTAATTCTAATAGGGGTACATAAACTAAACCAAAAGAAAGTACTGCGGAATCAGATCACAGTGTGAAGACATATGTGCAGTGTTAGATTCTTACTTGTGAGAGTTCATGTGGTGCAAGATGGAAAGGCTGTATTCAAGTAAATAGTGAACAATATTGCTATTGGACTATTTATAAGTTAAACAGGTAAACTAGTTAAATATTGGACATATTTATCACTAAAAACAGAAGATATTGCCTTCAGTGGTATACGAATAACAAAAAAGATCATGACTTAATTATTACTAAAATTAATTTACTGAAAAATATTCAAATTTAAAACAACTTGCCTTGCCATGGAACTGGGGTGGAGGCCAACCCTTTCTTTCAAAGTTGTCCACAATTGACCACATGCATCTGTATCGGCAATCGTCAGAACACCGCCATTGGAATAATCCAAACCAGTTGAAATGTCTGTCAAGTGTTTTAAAGTAGTACCCATCTGTTAAACAAGATAAAAAATAATTAAAAAATCAAATTAAAACTTTGTTAAAACTGTTAAATATGGAGGGTTGTAATGCTGTTACAGCAATATTAAATAAATATTGCATAAGAAGGTAAATAAGAAATTTAACACTTCTAACACAGCCCAGACAGGCACATTTAAAGAAAAATATTGTATTACCATTTTGGACTGAAAACCAGTTTTATTTTAGGATACAAATGCATTCATTTAATGTATCATTAGTATTATAATTATAAGCTTATAACTTGGACACTGTGTAAGAGGAATGTTATATAACAAAATTATATATTAATTTAACTCATTCTGTAAAAGAGTAATGTCTCATCTATGTCTCATCGCTGCTTGTGAAAAACACATAGCATCCTAAGTTTAGAGTAGCCTAGAGCACCAAAAGCAAAGTGCTATATTAGAAGCTAATATCTACCGGTATAATATTGAATTTTCAAGATGATTAATTTTATGTAGATAAGTAAGTAACTGTAGTATTAACTAAACAATAAATGTTGTTGCGATCACTGATATGTAAAGGTTTTGCAATCAAGCCATTATAATGCTTATTAGTACTGGACATATGCCTTACCTAACCTACTCAAACCAAACTTAACCTTACCAAACCTAACACAATCTAATCTACTAAAACTGGCATATTTCCAAAACTAACACGTTGAATACATCCTGTTATATTATTTATTAACATAGCGCGGCAGTGGCACGCCTAATGGCCTACGTTAATTTACATAACGCTCCTGCTTCAAATGCATTCGTTTGCCGTGAGTTTAGCTTTGCCTAAGAATGTTGTGTCAATCACCGCTTGTTTTACCAGTTTTTGTGTTTGAGAGTAATTTGTTTTCCATTCCCACCATTTTTGTAAGAAGGGTGGCTGGCTGTAAACTAAAAAATGATAGTGTTTGTGGTTAGCCATTAAGATGCACAATTATGTAGTCTTTCAGCATTCAACTTCTTAATTATAATCAGATTGTAGCAATGGGCAGTAAATATAGCCTGAACAATATGTTCTGTATATTGTATAGGCTATGTCAACAGTATGGTGAAACAGTAATTAAATTTTAAAAAATTATTTTGAAGTGTTTCTTCCACTAATATTAGATTTATTTAACCTTTGATCATCATTTTTACTCGTTTAACCTGAGATTACAAGTAGGCCTAGTCTCTGTAAGTGTATACTCAGGTGACATGTTACCCAAACAAATATTTTATCACCATCAGATATCCTGCTCATTGTGAGTAATGATACCAAACATAAGTAGGCTATGTTTATAAAAAAGATCATATTCTTCTTTTTTAGTTATTTATCTACTTAGCAAGAAATGTCAACAAAATAATCTGAAAGGCCCCTCTTCTTACCAAGCTGAAGAAATATGGCCTGGGAGAGAAAGCCCTCAAGGTAGTCCAGTTTTACCTCTCAGATAGAAAGCAAATTGTTACCTGGGATGGGGAATGCTCTGCCCCTAAGAATGTCACCCACAGGGCTCCAGTTTTGGGTCCTCTCCTGTTTGTTATAGCTATTAATGACCTGTATTACAGTGTGTCTGGTAATGTCTTACTATTTGCGGATGACACTACACTTTTTCCTGTCATAAATAACTTAGATTAGCACAATCTGCAGTATCTGAATTGCTCGGCATAGCTGCACATTGGTTCAAGGGCAATAGGCTGGCCTTGAAAGAATCAAAAACACAGGAAATTGTATTTAGCCTTTTAAATGACTGCACTTGTAATATGTCTGTGATGCTTTTGGATTTTGTGCTCGATTCCAAGCTGTTATGGGATGAGCATGGGTTTTCTATATTATTTATTAGAACTATACATTGAATTAAATGTCTGTATTGTCAGCCATCTGAATCCAAACTGTAAATTTATGATGAAATGTAAAATGGTGTTAACCGTATACAATGAATAAATAAATAAAAAAAAAATCAAATTTGCAGTAAGTTAAGTAGAGTATTGTACTTGTTAAGGAAGCTCGCAACTGAGCTGCCAAGAAATTATTTGAGACAGGCCTATTGTGCCTTCTTTCAGATTCATGTCTGTTATGGTATTATATTATGGGGCCATGCATCCAGTGCCAAGAAAATATTTCTGCAGAAGAAAGCAATAAGGATTGTTTGCAATGCAGGTTTCAGAGACCATTGTAGACCCCTATTTGTAGAAAATGAGTTAATGACTGTGTTTAATTTGTACATATTTCAGTGTCTTCTAGAAATTATGGAGAAATCTATTGCCTTACCTACTAATAGCAGTATTCATAAATATGATACTAGGACTAATGCAAATTTATTTACTACTAGATATAGACTTGATAAGTGCCTTCAGTGTTTCCCTGTTACAGGTATCAAAATTTTTAATAGCCTACCATTACACATACGAGATCTTCCCAAACCAAAATTTAATGTATTGTCAAAAATTGGCTGATAAAGAATCCATTTTATAATTGTGGAGAGTTCTTCGAGGCTGTTGCCAATTCATTTGTGGCCTAAGTATATTGCTAGCCATTAGTTTAGAGCTCACTGAGGTATGCTACTTTTTTTGTGCATGGTATTTTCAGTGCTTGAATTTTGACTTGCATGGTGTGCCCATCTTTTGTTATCCTATTTTTTGAGCATGATTTTCTGAGTGCCTAAATTATTTGATTTTTACTTGCATATTTGTGTTTAGATTAAGTTTAGTTTTAAAACATTTGACTTAGCCTATTGTACAAGCATGTATTTAATGGCCAACTAAACATCTTGAATCTATAATTACCTTTTCTGAATTTTTGAAAAATGACTGTAGGCTAAGTTAGATATGTGAAAACTCAACTAGGAAAATTGCATGGCCGGTTTGAGAGCTAGGCCCTAAATAATCTTATTAGCAAATATTGGGATTTGTTGATGGCTTTTAAGTGCCTGATATTTGTCCTATAAAAATTTAGACTTGGCCTAGATTTTTGATTCGTTAGAAAATCGTCTTTCTTACTTATTTTCTCATATTGGTGTCAAGAGGTAAATTTCAGCCCAAGAAATATTGCGCTTATATGGCATAACATACGGTAATTTGGGCCTAAAGATGAAAACATAGGAGTTATGGTACAATTTTGCTGACTGAACAATTAGTCTGTGCTCACAGCCAGTGACTGCTGGTCATAGGCGATAGGTGAGGAGGGAGCTCTTTTATGAAAACATGAGCCCATTGAACCAATTTGTCTTGAATATGAGTCAAATCTATATTATTATTATTATTATTATCAGCGCAAAGACTAATGATTCAATCAGTTGTACACTTTGCAATATCACATGAATAAAAGACCTAGGTATATTAATTGTTAATAGTGCTTTTTCAATGCAATTGAACTTACCTTTCTCACAGTACTCTAGCTTGCATGTATCTACACAGGATTTGTAGGATGGAAAGCTATCACCAAGTGAAGCACTGGCAATTTGTTCTTCTTTCAAAAGTAAAATAAAAACCAGAACCAATGACAGATTCATTTCTCATGCTGATAAATCAATATAGAATTGTACCTCTTTCATTCTTTTCTATAACAATTGCATTATATCATTATTAATATCGATACATGTCTGTTATTCATTTGAATAATTTATATTGACTATACGTTATTCTCAAGCTCTCATAATAGTGACTTATAGATAACCTCCGACCCTGTAAGTTAGCAGACAGCAGATCAAGAATAAATTGAATTGGATAGCAATAGAATTATAGGATTATATAAAATACACAAGTTATACAGATCAGCTGATATTAAACGGATATTTGGATTTTGGAACTGGAGTGGAACAATGAATGATGGACTGCTTATTAGTTGGTTGTTGTTTGTATGTCATTAATAATTAATTGTTATATAGACAGTGAGTCAATGGTTGATGTTCGGAGAATGTGGGTTGGTGGTGTGGAGTTAGGTATTTGGAAGGTCTAGATTGGTGTTTCATAGAATACAATAGTTTTCAGGGCCGCCCAAATACTTTTGGTGGCCCGAAGCAAAGTTTACCATTCCTTCACTTCAAAATAAATTTCATTACTCTCACTGTCAAATGTACTATAATTGATATTTTACTTTTAGCGCATTATACAATATTCTTTCCATATCTTTCATTAGATTACTATTGTAATTAAGATTCTTGTTCATGGACGTTTTCTCAGTGCTAGCTGCGCAGTTCCAGTAAGTTTTTCTCTAATTGTTATATACTTTTTAAACATTTCTTAAGTATTACCAGTACAATAACATCAATCGCTTATAACAAAACTACTATTCTTTAATACTAAATGAATAATACCGAACTAAGCAATGCCACAGTCAGTTGCATAGTTGGGCGCAGCAGCTCTGCGATCGCCAGTTAAGGAACCATCCTCGCCGATTATATTAGCTGGGGTGACTGACAGTTGCACTCCGCGGTCAGAAATATGCAGAGGGTTTCTCTAATTAGTCAAAAAGGGTTTGACAGTTGCGCCCGAGCCCCCTTCCGAGGGGGGTGATGTCGAATTGGGCCCATGGTCAGTTAGGGTCGTTAAAAGGACGGTTGAATTGGGCCCATAGTCAGTTCGAAGGCAGTGTCGAATTGGGCCCTCGGTCTGTTAGGGTCATTAAAAGGGACGGTTGAACTGGGCCCATGGTCAGGTCGGAGGCAGTATCTAATTAAAAATTTGATTGCTCCCATCCAACTTGGTTTTAGTTTTGTGTAACATCTAAAGTAGATGTTTGATTATGGTCAGATGGTGGTCAAACGTCTCTTTTAGACGATTGAAACATTTTCTTTTTATGTCTTTCTAATATAGTCGTGTAATAATATTTTTTGTTATATATATGCACAAAATGCTAAAACCCCTGACCACACCATTGCCCTGTGGCCGTTGGTACGGTTTTAGCATACCACCGTTTTAGGGTTGACAAAAATGGACGCGTAATGGAATTCGGAATTTCCAGCTCTGCCATCCGCTGGCTGGGTCAACGGCCCCACCCCTTCCACCCTGGATTTTCCAGGAATGCCAAACCCCACAATCTCTTCTAGCACATCTTGTCACATTTAGTATGTCACTATGAGTGAGAACAGTGCTACTATGTTTTCTATGCTAAGTGAGAGAGGTTTCAAGTTATTAGTTTTTGAAGGTTTTAAGTTTTCGAAAAATAGGAGAACAGCGTGTGGTCAAAAGTGGCGTTGTACTGATAGAAAGTGTTCCGCGCATTTGTTTATGGACGATAACGGCGATGAATTATTTAAAGCTGTAGGTGTGCATAACCATGAGCCGTGTGCGAACCTTCATCGGCATTGTATTTCGAACAGTGTAAAGCGTAAGGCTACAGAAACTTTGACTGAACCGCCCACAAAGATGATAAAAAAAGAAATCGTGTCTGTAGGAGAAAATATCAGTGGCAAAGTGACAAGAGACGACATGGATCGGATACGGAGGAACCTAAACTACGCAAAAAAAAGTAAAGTGCCACCTCTCCCTAGATGTATCGCAGACGTCCACGACGCTTTGGATAGCAACCCTATAAAAACGACTGAAGGTGAGGAAATGTTGTTATTGAATTTACGAGTGGAGAATATTGTTGTGTTTTGTTCCAAGAGGAACTTAGAATACCTTGCAAATATTGACAATATTTTCATGGATGGTACTTTTACCTATGCACCTAAATATTTTTCACCATCCACGGTGTAAACAATGGCAACTACGTTCCACTGATATTTTGTTTACTACCAAACAAGACAGAAGAAACATATACAAGTTTATTTGATCACCTTAAGGTAAAGTTTGAAGAGTACGATATCCTCTTTAACCCAAAACAAGTCACAGTTGATTTTGAAATCGCTATTCAAAATGCTGTCCGGTCATCTTGGCCTCAATCAAAATTGAGAGGATGTAGATTCCATCTAACCCGAGCTTGGTGGAGAAAGATCCAGCACCTTGGATTAAGTAAAGAGTACAGAAGTGAAACTTCAGAGGCTGGAAAATGGTTGCATTGGATATTTGGGCTAAGTTTGTTGGACGCCAGAGAGGTGGAGGATGCATTTGTAGAAGACCTTATGTCCATCCAACCCCCAAACGTCGAAGATTTCTCCAACTACCTAGTAGAAAACTACCTTGATAGCAGCTCTCCATTCCCTCCTAGTCTATGGGCATCGTCGTCGACTTCATCAGACAGGACAACCAATGCGTGTGAGTCGTTTCATGCTAAATTTGGAAGACATTTTTATCATCCCCATCCAAACATTTTCGTATTCATTGAAGCAATCAAGAGTGTCCAGGTTGATACCTATATTGGCATCCGAAGCTCAGCAGCTCCTCGAAAAATCACAAACAACCGGTACAAGAAAAGACTTCAGCTTCTGGAGAATTTGCAGAAGGAATACACCGCTAAAAAAATATCTAGATTACATTTCATAAAGACCGTCAGCTATCAGTATAAAAAATGACTACCTACTTGGCAAGAAAAATTCAGCAAAACCCCCAAAAAATACATAACATAAAACTAAAAAAAAAAAACATAAAACTTAAAAAAAAAATTGACAAGGCCAGAAAGGCCGCTCCTTATATTGTCCTCACTGTCCTGTGTTATTGGTCGGGACATGGGGTTAATATACGAGCGGATAACATATCTACAGCAGTCATACTGTAAATGAACTTCGGAGCATTTATATCATCATCCTAAAAATTTTAAAATGTTTCGTTGAAAAAGATATTGATCACATTACGTTATTGAGTAGCATTATTCGTAAGTTTAAATAATACTTAAAAGATTATTATACAGTATTTTTAATGAATGTTATATCTGTTTATGTTTTAGTATTTTATTTTATTTAGTTTCATTATATTTATGTCCTTATATTAGGTTTTAGTTTTTAATTTTATCATACATTACAATAAAAACGAATTTCCGATCGCTCAACAAAACTAATGTTGCCCGATCACCTAACTAATGATAAATGCTTTCTAACTGACCAGGGCCCCAATTCAACCCTGACGGGCGATAATCCACTTAGAAAGTTGTGACCGTGGGCCCAGTTAAACCGTGTCCCTAACTGACCAGGGGCCCAATTCAACCCTGACCCTTCTAGGGTCGACGCTAATCCGCTTAGAAATGTTGTGACCGTGGGCCCAGTTCGACCGTGTCCTCCGAGGGACAGTGGACAATCTCGCATCCCCTTCTTCGGAGTGCCGACTGGAGACGATCTCTCGCCGACTGATCGGTTGCGTTTCTTTTAGAGGTATAACCACAACAGTATTTCCGTAAATTAATTTCGAAGCAACACCGACACATCGGCATTACAGAATCTTGGCATGAATTACTTCAAAATATTATACAGTATTTGTTTAACATATTTGTATCGTTATTAAAACAATAACTAACCCCATATCGCCATGACCGCAGAGAAGATCTCAACTATTTAGTTGATCCCCTTAAAACGTTTTTACTTATTTTATGTCTACTATGATGGATATGCTATCTGGTTTTAGACATTTACTACCATTTAATAGATATTTTTAAAATCTTAGTGTTGTGCACATCTGTGGTATGCACACAAATTTCACAGGCATAAAAAGCATTTTGTACCAACTCAATTTTCTCAGCATAAAACACAGTGAAATTTGTGTCTGTCAAATTGGACACTATATCATTGATGTACAACGCAGTGTAAACTTTCGTACAGTGACAGTGGTATTGACACACCCATCCACTCTTTCACGTACAGTGGTATTGACCCTCCTGCTTAACAATACACGTACAGTGGTTCAGTCATAGTTAATTTTACTTATCACGTAATAAACAATAAATAAATACTGTATTAATGACTGTAAAAAATATAAATTGCTTACTCGTTCGCCAGTGACAGAAAAAATAATGAAAACAATTTTGATAGGTCGTAGATTGGTTATATTAATGTATGACAATCAATCATGCTATTTGTTTGGGAACAACCCGTACGTGGGCATAAATGGTTTTTAATCAAGAGCTGCTCTATTAGATAGGTTGAGAATACACACCTGTTCCTGTTACAGTTTCAGGGTAAATTAAACCAGACAGTTAAAGTGTTGTAACAAGTTAAATGTCACAAAATAAATATTATTCAAAAGGAGTACAAATCTGAACAATGATGAAGATGTTTTAACGGTGTACTTAAGAGCTCCTCTTTTCATTAAGATCTACGTCATAATATGTTGGTAAAATGTCTTTGCGAACATCCTTGTTATAGTAACTAGTAAAAAAAGTTGCATATACAATAAATTCTGGTTAACCGGTTAAATATGAGGGAATGTGAATCCGGATGGTACAGAACGTAACAAAATTCTTATTTTTAAACAAGAGTATGCCACACAATTCCTCCAACGATAGCGTAGTGCAAGTAAACGTAATGATCATACACACATATTGTTGCATATCCGGTAAGCGAGCGGTGATGTTGTATGCATATTACCAGATTTAAGTACCTAGAAATCTACTGTAATTTAATGGTTTACCACCGTTAATTTATTCTTTTAATACTGTAAAACATATTATTTACTTTGCAGTAAATTACAATACTATATTGAAATATTTATAGTATATTTTTATTGATTTCAATAAAACGTTACCATAAATTACTGGGCCTAAACTTTAGCTTTTTGTACTCTTAAAATCTGTATTAATCTGGAAATGGAGCATAAATGATAGCAAATTAAATTAATGAATAATTATAGCAGGTTACTAGGAAATTAAAAAAACGCATTAAACTACAGAAATACCACTCTATAAAATACAACAATAAAAAAATATTTCTTTACTGGACGACAGTAACCAAACAGACTGATGATTGACGATGCCAAGTAAGCAATGCACACGACCTACCCTTCATGACAGTTAATTGAACTCTTCCAGCCACGTTGTTACAACATTGTATTTTTTGCCTGCAGGTTTTTTGGGTGCAAAGCACAGTGACTACTGAAATATGACTACTATTTCTTAAATGTAGTGCATATATTGAAAAATTAGCTGATCAGTGCCGAGAGGGAGTGCCACGGTACTACGTTCGAACGGAGTGCCGGTACCTATTACCGGCTTTGAAACCAAGTTTGAAAGAACCTTTTCTCATAAAGACCTTTTTAAAACTACAGATTTAAAATCTGTTTACTTTAATTTTGTTTGCTTAAATTAAGTAAACAGGACTCTCATAGGGGGGGGGGGGCACTGTCCACATCACTCAAGTATATTCATATGTTCGCAAACTGGAAAGATATTTTGGTGTGTTCACAAGCTTGACGACTTTGCACTAGTTCGCAAACAAGACAACCGGTGAGGGGTACAGCTGCACTCAAATACCAACCAGAGCTTATGCTGTCATTCCATTATACCGACCGTTGAAAACGTCAAAGACCAGTGTTCAATTGCTTCAAAAGAGTCCCTGGTTTCTATAAAACCAATGGTTTAGTTTTAACGTTTTAAAACTAAAACTGAAAGGCTTATCCGGCCTAATATCACTTTTGACATTTTAATACAGGCCTGAATCGTTTCTTATCTAGTAGATTATTAAGTATTTTATTTTTTGTTGAATGAAATGTGGCCCCCTCTGAACTAAGTCTGTGTGGTCCCGGGTCAATTTGTTCCTTTTGCCCTCCCCCTTCTCTGGGCGGCCCTGATGATGTTTTATCTTGACAAAGGTATTGTGAATAAAGTATATTGGTCTCAGGTGGTCAGAGGCCTCAGGCTCACAGTTGGCTTTAGAGTTAGCGTATTCGAATACGTGCCTAAGTATTTGTAGTTTAAAAATCACTCAGATATTCATATAATCAAACACTTTATTAATGAAAAGTATATTATGTAAATGAATGTTTTTCTTGTTTGAATAACTACAATCCCTCGGCTTATAGTTGATCTAGCCACCTTCAATAATTAATTATAGAGCTGTTTAGAATCAAATTGGCGTCACCCCCACGGCCCCACATAAAGACACCAAGGTATTGAAGACTGCGGTGCGGAGGAGTATGGTAAATGTAAGTTTTTTGCTGTGACCATAAGATTGTTTATTTATGAAAACAACTGTAAGTTGTTTCATTTCAGATAAAATTACGTAAATAGTCAATCTTTATATTTCCAACAACTAAAGTCAAATATAAGGACTATTATTTAATATCAGACTAAGCCACAGCACAGCATGGGTGGATTTAGCTATTGTGATGTGAATATATTTGTTAAATTTAAAACACTAGTGCTATGACGGACATATGAAAAACGGACACTGAGGCTGAGGAGTCGAAGGCATTCACAGTTTAACGGACACTGAGGCTGAGGAGTCGAAGGCATTCACAGTTTAACGGACACTGAGGCTGAGGAGTCGAAGGCATTCACAGTTTAACGGACACTGAGGCTGAGGAGTCGAAGGCATTCACAGTTTAACGGACACTGAGGCTGAGGAGTCGAAGGCATTCACAGTTTAACGGACACTGAGGCTGAGGAGTCGAAGGCATTCACAGTTTAACGGACACTGAGGCTGAGGAGTCGAAGGCATTCACAGTTTAACGGACACTGAGGCTGAGGAGTCGAAGGCATTCACAGTTTAACGGACACTGAGGCTGAGGAGTCGAAGGCATTCACAGTTTAACGGACACTGAGGCTGAGTAGTCGAAGGCATTCACAGTTTAACGGACACTGAGGCTGAGTAGTCGAAGGCATTCACAGTTTAACGGACACTGAGGCTGAGTAGTCGAAGGCATTCACAGTTTAACGGACACTGAGGCTGAGGAGTCGAAGGCATTCACAGTTTAACGGACACTGAGGCTGAGGAGTCGAAGGCATTCACAGTTTAACGGACACTGAGGCTGAGGAGTCGAAGGCATTCACAGTTTAACACTAATTATTGATCACTGAATGTTATCTTATTTCGACTGTAAATTTTTCCATTTTTGTTTTGTATTTTTAATTGTTTTTTTATTTTTTATTGTACAATGGATATAAAAAAGTCTAAGGGAAACTCTTATGGGTAGATCAATTTAAAGAACACATAGTGCCTAAAGACAATGCACAGCACTGCCTAAAGCATTGTCAAGATAATGACGAATGGAGGTGTTCTATCTAAATTTTAAACGCAGCTGTGTCTAATAGAAACACCTAATATGGAATACGATGACAACAAAGAGAAGGACCCTCCAACTTCAAATCATAATATGTTATGTGGGCATATCAAATCACGCATTGAGTGAGTCCCCCAATCACAAAACACAGCAACTCGCGTCTCCCGTCCAACAACAAAAAACAAATAAAATATAATCAATTAGTCAATTAATTAATTATGTAATTAATTGAAATGTGGTTTGGTAAATAGCCTTGATTAAAACACTTTAATCGTGGAAGAAAAGATTTATCCATGTACTATAAAACGATGTACTAAGATGGATTGAATGTTGACTGGAAGACATTAAAAATATATTGTGATTAATTAGCTAAGGATTTTTTTATTCGGCAGACATCGCCCATGTTCTCTACAAGAAAGATAAACCAAAGCGAACAGTATGCGTTGTTGCACATGTGGAATTGTAGTTTACAAAATGTTATTTAGACAATATCATATTGATTAATAGCAAACCATGTTTTTTATACTAGTGTAAACCGCATCTAAATAGTCCAATGACATTTTAGGCGGTGTTGCCATGTCGTATCTGAGAACCACTCAACCACATGTATCATCTATGAAAAGTATGCGTATGTTCAATACTGTCAATTTAATTGACATTTTGTTTACAAAACAACTGTATGATAATATTTAAAATCTCTAGAACGTAGTATTAAAGTTAACTATGGTATGTGTTAATCCTGTAATTTTTTATCGCATTATAATAATACAAATATTTTATATTCTGTACAAAAGTACTATTAAATAATATTTATCAAGTGAAATTATATAACTAAATATATATAACCAAAACATGTACATTTGTTTATAACACGTACACGGTAACTATTTACTATTTAGAAAATACGTCAGTTATCACGACGAGGCTGCGTAGTAGACTAACGTCATATGGGCAAAATCAGCTGGTTTGTTTATTCTATTAAATACTGGTAACTATATACACCAATTACATAGAAGCATTCAGCTGAATAGTAAGCAAGTTATTTACCACTTATCAGCTGGAATTATAATTATGGGAATTAAAACAGTATTTTTATGTTTATTTTTGGAACTTCGCAAAGTGACGTCATTTGAGATGTGAGTGATACCTACCGTCTTCTTTTCTATGTACCGTGGTATATAGTAACAATAATAATAGTGTTTGTTTACTGCAACATATGTTTAGACAAATCATTAATATTTTCAAGGAATTTTTATTTGACAATATTGCTGGGCGAGAAGTGAGGAAGGGGGCTTCACATGCTACAGCTGTCATCGGACTATTTTGGTGCGGTAAACAATAATAGAAACTCTTGAAAATTCAGAATAAAATATTATTCGATTTGTACGTATATATTTCCATAGTAATCTTTATTATTACATATATTACAGTCCAGCTGTTCTAACTTTACCTCTGAGGTTTGCGGGCTAAATTGGAAAATCGTCATAGGCAACGTCACATCTAGGCCGCCATAATCCTCCTCTAAACTTTACATCCGGTGACTCACAAATAGGAATAAATAAGGAAGGTACAAAAAAATTGTTTAAGGGAATTAAAATCTGTTGAAAGTTTAACTGGGAAGTACTTTTTTACTGTTTACAAATATAAAAAAACGAAGTCAATCGAACAATTTTAACTTATTAAAAATAATCAAGCCCTAGTTGTGATTTATCTACACCGGAAACAAATTATCCGTGGAACAGGAAGGAACCAAGCACTCAAGACATACAATATTGCCATGTTATGCTCTCCTCAGAGGTAGTTAGAACGGCTGGAGTATACTGAATACTTACTGTATAAGAGGTTTACTGTACTGCACTTGGAGCTGCAATCAACCGATAGAAGAGAGTTATCTACTTCCCCAACAATTTGAAATTTTATCTGTGTTTATTTTTCTAATAATTACAGTAAATGTTGTAGTAGATTGATATAAAAGTCTATGGATAACTCAGCTACTTGGGGACAAAGTATTTGGGAGATTGTAGGCGATAGGTTGGATGCTCGGTCCTCATAATACCGACATGGCGTCCGCTTAATGGTTGCTATCGGCGTGGACACTACTAGAGAAGTCTGGGGTGTCCATGTTGGATGGTAATAATTGTGCGGATGTTGTGTGGGGGAGATAAATGAGTATCAGACTTGTCAATTAGCTGAAAATCAGACCAGCACTACGTGGTTCGGATTCCACATAAAGCTGTAGGTCCCTTAGTTGCCCTGGCTGTTGGTCTATTAATAAATTGCCCTTTCTGAGGAACAGTTGAACTCAGTTAGTAACCAGACTACACTCATCCACACTCATCCTACACTCATATAACCATTCATATTCGCCTTAAAATACCAACAACGTTGTGTCGGCGTCTCATATGTAAGAATGTAGAATCAAACTTTATACAACTCTTATACATGTATATGAAATGATCTATATTTAATCATTTTGCATTAACTTCCAATTCAAAATGGCCATGAAAGAGGTACGCTGCCTTATTTTCTGAATAGAATTATGTCTGTATGGGCCATGGAAAACAAAAAAACTTTTAATGATATAAATATACAAATTTCACAAACAAGACACAGATGCCTTCTATCTCACTCGACATTGAAACACTTTGAAGTGAGGTCCTTTTTTATAAAATTAGTAGCTTAATTTAATAGTTTTCACCAAGAACAAACTCAATTAGTGAATAAATATTATTATTTGTATAGATCAATATTAGTCAGTTATTATACTGAAATAATTAATTAGTTATTTAAAGTAGTCACAATTTTTTAATTTATCTCGAATCTTGAAATTTAACTATGCACTAGGCTGTTTATCCTAATCTATTAACGTTATCGTTTGGGAGGAGGGGGTTCTGGTGTGATCAAAAATTAAAGCGGTAAGTGGAAAAACGGAAGAGTTAAATTTTGTTCTACTTCGAACTGAGATATCCATTTTGTGGGCATATATGAGGCTGAGAACATAGTTCAGTTCAAGGCCGCTTGACTGCTCTGGTTTGACTCTTCACATTGCACATAGTTCAGTTCAAGGCCGCTTGACTGCTCTGGTTTGACTCTTCACATTGCACATAGTTCAGTTCAAGGCCGCTTGACTGCTCTGGTTTGACTCTTCACATTGCACATAGTTCAGTTCAAGGCCGCTTGACTGCTCTGGTTTGACTCTTCATATTGCAGCTCTTTTGTTTGTTATGATTGTTGGAAGAAAATGATGTGCAGTTAGTGTTATTTATGTCAATTGGATCGGTAAAATGAAAATATATTGTGGTTTTATTTCTCCTTTGTCAAACACTGTTAGATCGTTTTGAAGTTATATAGCAATACTACCTCATAAGGGGTCAACGTTTTCTACCTTGTGACAGAAATTTTTCAACCATAAAAAGAGAGCTTAGAAGATAATATAGTGTGTTTCTACTATAACAGTATAGTATAACGATATTATATCAACAGCTCGAAACACTGGGAACCCGTTCGTTGTGTATTAAGTTGCTGATGAAGGTATCTTAAGTTTCAAAAAGTGGTGGCCTACTTGTTTAGAAAAAACTTTATCCATTGTTACTGAAAGTAAGATGAAATTTCTTATATGTAAATATAAGCATATTTACATATAAGAAATATACAAAGGATATTTTGAAGTTTGTGAATTTATCGATGGTTTTAACTCACAACATTCTAGTTGCTGAAGATAAAACCCAATGAACTAGTTTTCCAGAAGAAATATCTTGTGGTAGCCAAGTATCTATTACAAAAAAATTACTAGAAGAAGATTATTCAGTATATACAAGACCAGTACAAGCATTTCTACAATAACATCGTAGGATGACGAACAAGACCAAAATGTGACATTCTGACTAATCATCGTTTTATGATTTTTAAGGTTAATTTTTTATTTTACCTTCTGTTACATCCTAGCTACGCATTTCATGTACTGAAATAGAAGGTTGATTTACATTGTATTAGTTAGGTATCTTATTTTCATCATCCATGGTCTAGTTCTATTGTGAAAAAAATTAAGCATCAACATTAGCAATCAACATTCTCCATTATTTATCCAAAAAATACTTAACATATCAACTTAACCGATATATTGAGAGTAGATCCAAGGCGACCAACCACTCCAGCCCCGCAAAGTTATTCTCAAATTAAACGGTCAAGGGTCTACTAAGCAGACTAATAACATAAAACTAAAATATAGATTTATTACATTGAATTCTGCCCTTTATTAATTAAATATAGTCCGTCTCTTCAATGTGAGTTTGTAGGCAAAAGTAGGATTTTACTATCGTAGGCTACTTAAAATAACATGTTTACTTAAGCCTACTTCTCTTTTAGGCCTCTTGTTTGCCCTTTATAAAGTTTGTGTATTTTGAAGGATAAACACTTATTCTTATAAAATACAGAGCTCAGATCATATAAAATAATGAATTAAATATTTTTGCTTTATATCTTCATTTTTTTAATAGTGACGCTCTCACCCCTCTCCCAAGTTAAGGTAAAATGGCACCTTATATGGTTTATCATCTATAAATAATCGACAAATACATTTATTCATATAAGTTATTCATATCAAACTAATAGAGTTCACTAATCTGGGATGATCTACCTCATGGCACCAAAATAGAACGCTGGATTGATATTTTTCCAAGTATTTTCCATGAAACACGTTGAAGAGAAAGTAGTACAATAAAGAATATGCCTTGATATGAATAAACTGGTATGCAGCTTGTATTTTTTACCAGTAGCAACTTATATGAGGCAGGGTATCGTTGAAGTACAGATAGTTTATCCATAAATCTGAAGTGGTCAGACATAAAACGTTCTATAGTCCGAATAAAATAAGTTTGGTACTAGCGGAAAGGCCACGCACCATTGAAGGTCTGAAATAACAAAACTCATAACTTTAATTTGCTGTCAAACTTAAAATAACCAAGCAATAATTTTCAAACTAATTGTATAGTGTCCACCATGTTGTATTCTTTAAGAAAATATTATGCTGGAGATTTTGCTTAAACTAATTTGCTTTATATTGTGCTGTTTGTGTTTAAAAACACGTTTTCATGAGCGAAATTGCGCGTGAGTCGTCTTTAACCTGTCACTATAGCGAGAATAATAATAATAAAATAATTTCTTGTGGATGGATGACAGTTTGATTAATTTCAATTAGTTTGGTATAAGTCTAATTTAATAATTCAAACAACTTAATGAGAAATTAATTTGTTTGTAAACCCTTGCAAACTTGGAAACGACAAACGCTAGACAAAGTTTCTTAGGGAAAACATTAGCTGTGTTATTTATGTATTACTAAAATAATACTGTGACAGTAATTAAACACGCAAAAAAAAAAAATGAAGAGTTCATGAAGTAACTCCATAATTCGTTTACATCGAGGGTGTGTTGGACGCGTAAGGTATACTCTGCTCAAGGGAAATTGTAGACCGGATATTCAGCCCAATCGTAAAATAATATTAACAATATTAGATCGACGATATTTCTAGATAATAAATATTTCTCCAATAAGAGATAAGGTTAGTTAGTTGACTTTTGACTTTGAGGTGTGTTCGTGTTCATTTATTAATTGATTTAATTACCAGTTTATTTTTATTACATTAATTTAGTGTTATTGATGTTACAAATATTTTTAATTAGATGTGACAATAATGTTATAGGATTCAGTGTATATATATAAATATATCAGTGTTTAGTGCTAATATTTAGACCCTTTAAAATATTATTTAATACTCTATTATTGTAGTAATTGACAAGAAAGAGGTAGTTACTATGGAAGAGTCCAGAGCTGAGCCAGTGACTGTACAACGCGCGTGTGGTATCACCGCCGCCTTGTTGACAATATAGTTTTGAAAACTCCTATAGTTTCTTTCTCCCTAGTTCGAGAAAAGTTTATTTAATACAAGAATACGATTTTAGTGTCACTTAAATAACACAATTAATATAGGTTTAAAGACATTTTGTCTAGCGTGTGTCTTTTACGAGTTTGCAAGAGTTTAAAAAAAATCTATTCCTCATTAACCATTTTCAAATTCGTAATTAGAAAAAATCAATAGTTTCAAGTGTTTAAAGTGTTTTTAACACGGATTTAAATGTCTGTAGATCGTTATAATGATTAACAACAAAATTTTTTTAAGGAGAGGTCGATCTCTTCCTTAACAACAACCTTATATTGTTGAATAAGTTCCTCTGTGCGAGGAACTCATTCAACAATATGAACTCAAACAATAAGGTGTTCTTCATATTGATACGAAAGATGATACTCATTTTACTTAGCGCATTGACACCAGAGCTTCTCCTGATCAACTTGTTGCTATTGTGACCGATCTCTTAAGCACACAATCTTCACAAAGAAAGTTCTTCGTGTCTTCCCTCATTCTGAACACAAATATGTACATATTTTAGAAGATTTTCAAATCCTCTGGTTAGATTAATTCCCCGGATTTATTACAGTTTTAATAATGATGAGTTTCACAATGCTGTTATATAGGCTTGACAGTAATTAATTATTAGTCTGTGCGCGTGACAGTGTTGGTACTAAACATATTACTAACGACAATTTAATGATAGATGTCAGCTGATAATAATAATATAGATTTGACACTTGACCAAGACAACCGTTAGAGTGAACTAAACTGTTTACATAAAAGAGCCCCCTCTTCACCTCTCGCCTATGCCCAGCTGTCATTGACCGTGAGCACAAACTAGGGCAAAGGCAGGTATTATTGGCACACACTATTTATTGGCACCCTCTTTTTAAAATTTTCCTGTGAAAAAACAAATCCATCTAAAATCCCAAAAAACTTGACGTATTCATTAGTCTATGTCTTATCACTTGCAGTCTGTTTCAGTGTAATGGAACATTCTATTTCGGCTGTTATAAAGTTATAAGAAACACGTGTCATATTATAAGAAATTTAGCATCATTTCTTAGCAAAATAAGTGAATTGAACTATTGTACTTCAGTATACTCACCCTCTGTAAATACCTTTGTATTGGGAATGTTGTGTATTGATTCATTAATTACTATTATTCACATTATCCTTAAGATTTCGTGTCTTTACCTTCAAATACTGATTCTGATTTGTGTTCTTTTACGTTATTGGCATCGAACTGGCAGTGCCAATAGCCTGCTACAACAGGCAGATTCCCTATGCAGGATTGTGCATAAGTAACAGCTCGCTCAAAGATAGCAACAATGTGGGTTCCAGTAACTAGATATCTATGTACCAGTAACTGAGTACAGGGTGTCAATAACTGATTACGGGGTGCTAATAACTGAGTACAGGTTGTCAATAACTAGTTATCTATGTGCCAGTAACTGAGTACAGGGTGTCAATAACTGATTACGGGGTGCTAATAACTGAGTACAGGTTGTCAATAACTAGATATCTATGTGCCAGTAACTGAGTACAGGGTGTCAATAACTGATTACGGGGTGCTAATAACTGAGTACAGGTTGTCAATAACTAGTTATCTATGTGCCAGTAACTGAGTACAGGGTGTCAATAACTGATTACGGGGTGCTAATAACTGAGTACAGGTTGTCAATAACTAGTTATCTATGTGCCAGTAACTGAGTACAGGGTGTCAATAACTGATTACGGGGTGCTAATAACTGAATACAGGTTGTCAATAACTGATTACGGGGTGCTAATAACTGAGTACAGGTTGTCAATAACTAGATATTTATGTACCAGTAACTGAGTACAGGGTTTCAATAACTAGATATCTACAAAATGTACCAGTAACTGAGTACAGGGTGTCAATAACTGATTACGGGGTGCTAATAACTGAGTACAGGTTGTCAATAACTAGATATCTATGTGCCAGTAACTGAGTACAGGGTGCCAATAACTGATTACGGGGTGCTAATAACTGAGTACAGGTTGTCAATAACTAGATATCTATGTGCCAGTAACTGAGTACAGGGTGTCAATAACCAGATATCTATGTACCAGTATCTGAGTACAGGGTGTCAATAACTGATTACGGGGTGCTAATAACTGAGTACAGGTTGTCAATAACTAGATATCTATGTACCAGTAACTGAGTACAGGGTGTCAATAATTAATTACGGGGTGCCAATAATTGAGTACAGGGTGTCAATAACTAGATATCTATGTACCAGTAACTGAGTACAGGGTGTCAATAACTGATTACGGGGTGCTATTAACTGATTACAGGGTGTCAATAACTAATTACGGGGTGCCAATAATTGAGTACAGGGTGTCAATAACTAGAAATCTATGTGCCAGTAACTGAGTACAGGGTGTCAATAATTAATTACGGGTTGCCAATAATTGAGTACAGGGTGTCAATAACTAGAAATCTATGTGCCAGTAACTGAGTACAGGGTGACAATAACTGATTACGGGGTGCCAATAATTGAGTACAGGTTGTCAATAACTAGATATCTATGTACCAGTAACTGAGTACAGGGTGTCAATAACTGATTACGGGGTGCCAATAACTGAGTACAGGTTGTCAGTAACTAGATATCTATGTACCAGTAACTGAGTACAGGGTGTCAATAACTGATTACGGGGTGCCAATAACTGAGTACAGGGTGTCAATAACTAATTACGGGGTACCAATAACAGAGTACAGGTTGTCAATAACTAGATATATATGTGCCAGTAACTGAGTACAGGGTGTCAATAACTAATTACGGGGTGCTAATAACTGAGTACAGGTTGTCAATAACTAGATATCTATGTGCCAGTAACTGAGTACAGGGTGTCAATAACTGATTATGGGGTGCAAATAACTGAGTACAGGTTGTCAATAACTAGATATCTAGGGTAAACCAGACAATTATTGGCACAGTCACAGTAGCTGTCACCCCGTGGGAATTTTCAGTTTTATAACCTTTAGGTTTGCCAAACTGGTTCCTCTGCTTTGTTATTGTATTGGCAGTAGAGTTTGCCATGTGGTTTCAGTGTTTCTCAGCTTCAATATAGGTTATAGGTTATTTTAGCTGTTCTGCAATATTAAAAGGTATGCAAAATACATCTTCTTTTTTAATAAATCGTTAAGAATGTTGTTACAGGAACTCTCTCCTAGCTGACACACCCTACAATTATTGGTAAATATTTCAGTTACCGTACCCTTTTATATTGAGGTACCGAAGATCTATTTAGTACGTTTTCAATGCACATAACCTCAAATTAAAAGAACAATGGGGGTGCCAATTACTGTATAATATAAATGGTTCCTTTTTAGTTGTTGGCACCAAGTGCCAACAACTGTAATTTTAACAGATTCAAAATTTGTTACTATTTTTATGCTATCTTTACCAAAACTGAGATGGGAATGTTAAAAAACCAACCAAATTCTAAGAAGTATAACATTTTACAGTAGTTGGCATGGTGTTATTTTTATGATTTGGCATGCCAATAACTGTATCAACACAGTACTTGGCAGTGGGACAAGATATAGTTATTGGCATGCCAATTACTAAGCCCATAGAAGAATCTTGTTAAATGTTTACACTTTTGTTTCTATAAAATGAAACACTTATGTTATAGATCCCAACATATTCTTTTAAAATACGCCTAATATCTTCATGTTTTTTCCAGATTTTAAATCTGCCAAGGATGCCAAAAGAGCGGTACAAACCTGAGGCTCTTCAAGCAGCATTGGATGATGTGAAAAATGGATTGCTATCGAAAAAGGCAGCTGCAAAGAAATATGGAATTCCTCATGCGACAATCCAGTTTCAATTAAGCTCAAAGTTTAATAAGGCTGAGCGAGGAACCCCACCAATATTAACAAAAGAAGAGGAAGATCTGCTTGAAAAATGGATAATCGATTGCAGTAAAAAAGGATTTCCAAGAAGAAAAGAAGATATTCAGCTAAGTGTGCAGGAATTTTTGACGCAGAACAATAGACCAAATCCGTTTAAAGATAATTTACCTGGTATTGATTGGTATCAAGCCTTTCTTCGTCGCCATCCTAAAATTACACAACGCACCGCAGAAGCAGTCACGGCAGCTAGTTCCTGTGTTAGTGAAGCGGACATTCGGAATTGGTTCAGTAATATTGAGAGTGTTCTCAGTGAAGAAAATGTGTTGGACATTTTAAAAACTCCAGACAGAATATTTATTGGAGACGAAACTAATTTTCAATTATGCCCAAAAAATTCAAAGGTTTTGGCTCCTCTTGGTTCAAAAAATGTTTATGAAATAGATAAGGGAAAGGCGAAGTCTGCCATTACTGCCATGTTTACTTTTTCAGCTTCTGGTAAAGTAGTTCCTCCTTTGCTTATTTATCCCTACCAACGGTTGCCATCTGCGATTGTTAATTCCGTCCCAGACGATTGGGGTATCGGCCACAGTGATAATGGCTGGATGAAAGCTGAACTGTTTTATGAGTACATAGCCAACGTCTTTAACACTTATTTGATAGAAAATAAGGTTACTTTGCCTGTAATCTTATTCGTGGATGGGCATAAGAGCCATTTATCGTACCAATTAAGTACTCTTTGCAGTGAGTTAAAAATAATTTTAGTTGCTTTGTATCCGAATGCAACGCGTATATTGCAGCCTGCAGACGTTGCTGCATTTCGCCCGATAAAAGCTGGTTGGAAGCAAGCTTTGATGAAATATAGAAAAGACATCCCACGGAGGCAGTTACCAGGGAGTGCGTTGCACCAATTCTTAAGGAAGTTGTGAAAGCAATAAAACCAGAAACCATCAAGAATGGATTTAAGGCTTGTGGTCTTTATCCCTGGAAATCGGATGCCATAGACTTTTCAAAGTGTCTTGGAAAAGAAAGTAAAAAGGTTGACAAGAGCAGCAAACCCAACAAAACAATAACACTGGAACAGTTTGAAGGAATTGTGGGGGAAGAAATAGTTGGTAAATTTGTTAACATTGATTCTGTGGTTAATGATAACACTGAACACCCCCTCTTTTACACACTTTACAGGGTATGGGATGAATTCAATAGGAGTGAAACAGAAAATTGTGGTCATACTAATTTTGTTAATAAGTGACCAGCAGAAAGTAACGCAAGTGCACTTCCATCCACAAGTCATGAAGTTCTAAACAATGATAATGAAAGTTTACATAGCAGTGCAATATATTCTGACAATCGTAAGCCCATGAATAGGCCTATATCAGAACAATATCCTTTTGAAATAGACCACAACTATGCAACGCCTACTAAGTCAGGGAAAAACCAACAGTGCTACTCAACACCTTCCCAACCTAACAAAACCCCTCTTGAAAATCCACAGTCATCGCAATCCTCAATAGCAGAAGTACTTTTGTGGCCGGAAACGCCAAAAAGAAAAGGAAAACGGGAGACAGAGAGAGTTCCCTTTGTAATTACATCAAAGAAATGGAAATCCATTTTTGAGGAAAAAAGAAACAAGAAGTCTGAAGAGGAGAGAAAGAAGGCAGAAAGAAAAAAGACCCGTGAAGAAAATAAAATTAAAAGAGGAGAAAAGAAGAAACAGACACAAAACATGATAAAGAAGAAGAAATGTTCAACGTCGAAGAATATAAAAAAGCCATCTAAGAAGGAATATGAAACGATTGCTAATAAAGTTGTAAAAGAAGAAAATGCACAGGAAACTAGATTTGAAGAAGAGTGTTGACAAACCAAATGTTTTATTGAAAAACTTAGGGAATAAAGTAAAGTTGGGTGGGTTATGCTACACATGCGGTTTAAACATTAAAGACACATATTTTGAATGTGATCTGTGTGATAAGATCTATCATAATGAATGTTTGCCAAGTGACTTTGAATTTGATGAGTTGGACCGTGTTTTCGTTTGCGCAACCTGTGTTGCATTTAATAACGATATTATTAATAGTATTGATCTTAAATCCTATGACTTACCATAAAATGTCTATTAAAATACTTTACGACCTACCGGTAACAAATACGACAGTACAAAATTATAAAGACCTAAACTATTTTGTTTCTAGTTTAGATTTAGTAATAAAAAACTAAAGTATGTTGATATGAAGTGCTTATTGATGAACTATTAAGTATAATAAAAACTCTTATTATTCGTCAAACATATGTACCATAGGTGCCAACTATTATTTTCATCTCAAAATTTAAATTTTAGTAATTGCCACGGGGTGCCAATAACTATGCTTTGCTATGACAAGTACTGTGAAATGGGTGCCAATAACTGTAAAATTGTTTGTACTTCTTATAAAAATTATTAAAAATTTGATTTTTTGAAATTTTGAATTTTTATTGTTGTTTGATATTCCTAACAGCCTGTTTTAGTGATTTAATCTATAGCACTGTTAAAATAAGATGTATTAAACCGATCAAGTTTAAAATAATGAATATGAATCATATTTGCAGCTAAAGGTGCCAACTACTGTATGGTTTACCCTATGTACCAGTAACTGAGTACAGGGTGTCAATAACTAATTACGGGGTGCCAATAACTGAGTACAGGGTGTCAATAACTAATTACGGGGTGCTAATAACTGAGTACAGGTTGTCAATAACTAGATATCTATGTGCCAGTAACTGAGTACAGGGTGTCAATAACTAGATATCTATGTACCAGTAACTGAGTACAGGTTGTCAATAACTAGATATCTATGTGCCAGTAGCTGAGTACAGGTTGTCAATAACTGATTACGGGGTGCTAATAACTGAGTACAGGTTGTCAATAACTAGATATCTATGTGCCAGTAACTGAGTACAGGGTGCCAATAACTGATTACGGGGTGCTAATAACTGAGTACAGGTTGTCAATAACTAGATATCTATGTGCCAGTAACTGAGTACAGGTTGTCAATAACTAGATATCTATGCACCAGTAACTGAGTACAGGGTGCCAATAACTGATTACGGGGTGCTAATAACTGAGTACAGGTTGTCAATAACTAGATATCTATGTGCCAGTAACTGAGTACAGGGTGTCAATAACTGATTACGGGGTGCTAATAACTGAGTACAGGTTGTCAATAACTAGATATCTATGTACCAGTAACTGAGTACAGGGTGCCAATAACTGATTACGGGGTGCTATTAACTGAGTACAGGTTGTCAATAACTAGATATCTGTGTGCCAGTAACTGAGTACAGGGAGTCAATAACTAATTACGGGGTGCCAATAACTGAGTACATGTTGTCAATAACTAGATATCTATGTGCCAGTAACTGAGTACAGGGTGCCAATAACTGATTACGGGGTGCTAATAACTGAGTACAGGTTGTCAATAACTAGATATCTATGTACCAGTAACTGAGTACAGGGTGTCAATAACTAATTACGGGGTGCTAATAACTGAGTACAGGTTGTCAATAACTAGATATCTATGTGCCAGTAACTGAGTACAGGGTGTCAATAACTGATTACGGGGTGCTAATAACTGAGTACAGGTTGTCAATAACTAGATATCTATGTACCAGTAACTGAGTACAGGGTGTCAATAACTAATTACGGGGTGCCAATAATTGAGTACAGGTTGTCAATAACTAGATATCTGTGTACCAGTAACTGAGTACAGGGTGTCAATAACTGATTACGGGGTGCTAATAACTGAGTACAGGTTGTCAATAAATATATATCTATGTACCAGTAACTGAGTACAGGGTGTCAATAACTAATTACAGGGTGCCAATAAGTGAGTACAGGTTGTCAATAACTAGATATCTATGTGCCAGTAACTGAGTACAGGGTTTCAATAACTAATTACGGGGTGCCAATAATTGAGTACAGGTTGTCAATAACTAGATATCTATGTACCAGTAACTGAGTACAGGGTGTCAATAACTGATTACGGGGTGCTAATAACTGAGTACAGGTTATCAATAACTAGATATCTATGTACCAGTAACTGAGTACAGGGTGTCAATAACTAATTACGGGGTACCAATAATTGAGTACAGGTTGTCAATAACTAGATATCTATGTGCCAGTAACTGAGTACAGGTTGTCAATAACTAGATATCTATGCACCAGTAACTGAGTACAGGGTGCCAATAACTGATTACGTGGTGCTAATAACTGAGTACAGGTTGTCAATAACTAGATATCTATGTACCAGTAACTGAGTACAGGGTGTCAATAACTGATTACGGGGTGCTAATAACTGAGTACAGGTTGTCAATAACTAGATATCTATGTACCAGTAACTGAGTACAGGGTGCCAATAACTGATTACGGGGTGCTATTAACTGAGTACAGGTTGTCAATAACTAGATATCTGTGTGCCAGTAACTGAGTACAGGGTGTCAATAACTAATTACGGAGTGCCAATAACTGAGTACAGGGTGTCAATAACTGATTACGGGGTGCTAATAACTGAGTACAGGTTGTCAATAACTAGATATCTATGTACCAGTAACTGAGTACAGGGTGTCAATAACTAATTACGGGGTACCAATAATTGAGTACAGGTTGTCAATAACTAGATATCTATGTGCCAGTAACTGAGTACAGGTTGTCAATAACTAGATATCTATGCACCAGTAACTGAGTACAGGGTGCCAATAACTGATTACGTGGTGCTAATAACTGAGTACAGGTTGTCAATAACTAGATATCTATGTACCAGTAACTGAGTACAGGGTGTCAATAACTGATTACGTGGTGCCAATAATTGAGTACAGGTTGTCAATAACTAGATATCTATGTACCAGTAACTGAGTACAGGGTGTCAATAACTGATTACGGGGTGCTAATAACTGAGTACAGGTTGTCAATAACTAGATATCTATGTACCAGTAACTGAGTACAGGGTGTCAATAACTAATTACAGGGTGCCAATAAGTGAGTACAGGTTGTCAATAACTAGATATCTATGTGCCAGTAACTGAGTACAGGGTGCCAATAATTGATTACGGGGTGCTAATAACTGAGTACAGGTTGTCAATAACTAGATATCTATGTACCAGTAACTGAGTACAGGGTGTCAATAACTGATTACGGGGTGCTAATAACTGAGTACAGGTTGTCAATAACTAGATATCTATGTACCAGTAACTGAGTACAGGGTGTCAATAACTGATTACGGGGTGCTAATAACTGAGTACAGGTTGTCAATAACTAGATATCTATGTACCAGTAACTGAGTACAGGGTGTCAATAACTAATTACAGGGTGCCAATAAGTGAGTACAGGTTGTCAATAACTAGATATCTATGTGCCAGTAACTGAGTACAGGGTGTCAATAACTAATTACGGGGTGCCAATAATTGAGTACAGGTTGTCAATAACTAGATATCTATGTACCAGTAACTGAGTACAGGGTGTCAATAACTGATTACGGGGTGCTAATAACTGAGTACAGGTTGTCAATAACTAGATATCTATGTACCAGTAACTGAGTACAGGGTGTCAATAACTAATTACGGGGTACCAATAATTGAGTACAAGGTGTCAATAACTAGATATCTATGTGCCAGTAACTGAGTACAGGGTGTTAATAACTAATTACGGGGTGCCAATAACTAAGTACATGGTGTCAATAACTGAGTGCAAGGTGCCAATAACTGAGTACTGGGTGCCAATAACTACTGACATACGCTAATTTTACTTCAATAAATAAAACAATATTATATCAAATCAGATTTCGATTTTAGTTATTCTCTGAATACATACACCCCATACACTAAAAAAAAAATAGTTTAGTTAATATTAAGTGCTTCTGTGAAGTGTAGACGAAATTGAATGGTGTTGCGTCCCTTAAAGTGCCAATAACTGGCGATTTACCCTAATTGTTCCATCTAGTATTTCTCACAAACGGGGGAAAACTATGCCATGTAAAATGCTGTTTTTAAACTATGAACTTTTTTTAATGATAGTCCTCCCAGCGCCATACTGTCCATTCTGAGTTGTAGCACATCTGCAAATGGAGTTGTAACGTGTGACACTGTCTGGCGTCTTAGAAAGAACGATATACCGAAGTTTAATAGAAAAAGATTACTTATCCTTTTTCCAGAGAGTGGCTGATAAATTAACTTCTACTCCTCTGTAAAGTGTTCACGTTCTTAAGGTAATTAGTTCCTAAAATGACAAGCAACCGCGGGAGAGTCGACACTCACCTACATTACAAATACAGTCTTGTTATCAGCGGGCCAAATCATGGTTTTCTATTTCAGATGTACAGATCGTGTTTATTATTATGACGAGTTATAAGAAACACTTAATGATAATTTATTAAGGCTCCAAACTATTGGAACATGAGTTGATATCATGAGTTTTGTACTTTAATAACGACAAAAATTACATTTAAAGTTCCACATTTTAGCTGTTAAATATTATTGAAAAAACTAATTTTTTACAAAAATCGACCCTGAACAGTTCGCCACATATTAACCGACATTAAAGAATTGCGATACGATCAATATTATGGTCCCCTGAACAGTTCCTCACATATTAAATGACAATAAATAGTTGCGATACGATCAATATTATGACAGTTCGCCACATATTAAATGACACTTGGAGAGTTGCGATACGATCAATATTATGGTCGCCTGAACAGTTCCTCACATATTAAATGACAATAAATAGTTGCGATACGATCAATATTATGGTCTCCTGAACAGTTCCTCACATATTAAATGACAATAAATAGTTGCGATACGATCAATATTATGGTCCCCTGAACAGTTCGCCACATATTAAACGACATTAAAGAATTGCGATAAGATCAATATTATGGTCCCCTGAACAGTTCATCACATATTAAATGACAATAAATAGTTGCGATACGATCAATATTATGGTCCCCTGAACAGTTCGCCACATATTAAATGACACTTGGAGAGTTGCGATACGATCAATATTATGGTCGCCTGAACAGTTCCTCACATATTAAATGACAATAAATAGTTGCGATACGATCAATATTAAGGTCGCCTGAACAGTTCCTCACATATTAAATGACAATAAATAGTTGCGATACGATCAATATTATGGTCCCCTGAACAGTTCCTCACATATTAAATGAAAATAAATAGTTGCGATACGATCAATATTATGGTCCCCTGAACAGTTCCTCACATATTAAATGACAATAAATAGTTGCGATACGATCAATATTATGGTCCCCTGAACAGTTCCTCACATATTAAATGACAATAAATAGTTGCGATAAGATCAATATTATGGTTCCCTGAACAGTTCATCACATATTAAATGACAATAAATAGTTGCGATAAGATCAATATTATGGTCCCCTGAACAGTTCACCACATATTAAACGACATTAAAGAGTTGCGATACGATCAATATTATGGTGCCCTGAACACTTCCTCACATATTAAATGACACTTAAAGAGTTGCGATACGATCAATATTATGGTCCGAATCCTTGTTTTTTGCATCTTTTGTGGAGCGAAAGGGCCTCTTAAAGAGTATAAAGTTCACATCCTTCATTATATAACTTGACCCTGCAAGGAGACTAGGTGGAAAACCAGAGGGTATTCAAAAACATAGAAAAATGACTGATAACTAATCTACTTACCAGACTAAACCTAAATTAGAAACCGTTAGATTAATATTGTATAGGCATCATATGACATCTATCTAAACTTAGTTAACACAATAACTCGAAAAATTAGGGCTGGCCCACTAGTGGCAGTCCATTATATTCCTCCCGATCCTTTAGTCTCAAATTAGGTCATAATTTGTGAGGTCAACATTAGTTGGACCACTCGTAGCAATAAAAATCCGGTTTGGTCACTCATGGCAGAGCTATAAATGGCATCACACTACTTGTGACAGGACTATACTAATTAATTGTGGGACGATTTCCTCCGATATTAGTCAGAGAGAAGCTCAATAACATTTCACCTTTTACTTTCTCAAGACAGGATTTCCTTTTCACTAATTTGTCAAAATTTCTGGAAAGACTGCTGTTTTTTACCACCCTCATCCAGGCACTAAGCTAGTACGCCTTTCGATACGAACGAAAGCTATATCCAAGAAATCTAAACATCCTGCTGCATTCCTAAAATGAGACAAAAAGTGGTCGACCCAGAACCTTGTACTTGGCCAGGTGGTCGGCCCACCAAAGGTTTGTGTAATATAAGTCGGATTGTCGCTGGACTTCAACCCACTAACCTATAAACTAGCACTGGTGAATAACAGAAGCAAACATCGTTTTAAATCGAGTGTAAATGTTGTTAAAATATCAGTTATAAAAATTACGAAATGTCTGCCAATTTTAAAACTATTATGACTCACTTAGGCCTACTTTAAATAAATTCAGATTGCAAATTTCTCATCATAAAATATGTGGTAAGTAAAAAAACTATTTTAAATTAAAATAACTCAAAATTCAGTTTATAAATCTAAATGAAATACATAGAATATTATAAGAAAGGAGTTTTTAAAGCAGAGCTACACTGGAGATCTCAGGAAAGGGTACAGTCAAATAGCACCAAACTGATACTATGACAATCTTAAAAGCAATATACTTACTGATCGTTAGCTAATGACAGAAACCTAAATACAATGTATGTAAAATAAATATTTCAAAACTTGTTAGAACATTTAGAACTCCTAACAATCAAACATATTTCTCGTATGTATTCAGTTCCTAAGAATTGAATGTGATAACATAGAAATAATTTAGTCACATACCGTGCATCACAAAACGGTTAAAGTGAAAGAGTGACGTCGAGCGGAACATAACGCTCAATTACGTCTTAATGAGTTCTCCCTTTCTTGCTCCCTTTCTTGATTCATCAACGATCCATGACCTAACATAATCCAATATATCGAATGCATTGAAAACAATTTTATATCTTGGTGGGTGACCTTTTACTTTGTACGAGTGAGTTTGTATGCGTACGTCTAACTTTCACATCCTGTGCTTTTTAGGTCGCATCTGGCATCACTTTCCAACAATATTTATTGTTACTGTTGAACTATTGTTGTACTCATGTATTGTTGGACCTCCAGAGGGCACCCCTCTCCATTCATAGCACCTTAATAGAGACCCCGTCGAGTTACCCCAGGGCCTCGTCAGATATTCTGATATAGTCATGTTGGATTTATTAGCTATATAGGAAATCTAGTCGTTCACTGTTATAAATATATTATATTAACTTTGAAAGTTTAACCCTACTTTGTAGCCGTGGCATGTGATGTTTTTTCCTTCTTTATTTATTTTTGTGCTGCCTGAAACATTTTATGGACAACAAAGTTGGTTCTAGTAATATCACACGTTCATTCACAGTAATTCCATTTCCAACACATATAGCCTATGACCTGATGTTGGAGGTATTGCTAATAAATAAGCGCATTATCTCAATAAGAAAACATAAACCATATAAGTTCTGATAGAAACTTTCTGATACAAGTTTATTGTTTAATATTATATATATATTTTTATATAATAAAACCTTGACCAATTATTATATTTTAAAAACTTAGTACGCCACTAATGATTTTCTAAATAACTGCTAAAAATTTGATAGGTCTAGTTTGGAAAATGACTTAGAAAAGGTACATAACATGTCAATAAAGTTAAGTTTCGGAAATAGGATTTTGTAAGAGACTGCCATTTTCGGTAGAGCCCTGCTGAACATAACAAACGTAACCTTACTGCTGAATCAACAACCAAATTGACAGCTAGTTGCTATGCAGCAGTAAATGTATCTGGAAGTGCTGTAAACTACAAAACATAAATATAAAACCATACATATTGATCTCAATACTATGTTATTATAAAAACAACTAGTTAAGGTTCAAAAATTGACAAACTGTATCAATACACTTAATTTTTCAAAATAATAAAAAAAAGTTATACTTACTGATATGAGACATATTATAAATCATTTTACTTTAATTCAACAGAGATTAGTAAAATAACATATAACAAAAATAGATAATTTTTTTTATTTTTGAGGTACACAACCCTCTTAAACTGGCTAAACATTTTATCTTAAATATATATAGACAAACATTCATTAGACCAACGTTGTGGAAAACTTAACCCCGGATTGGAAACCTTTTATTTGAAATTGGAACAACTATGTTTTTTAGTGTTTTACTAAGACTGTGAAACCATGTACGGTTTGATTTCTGGTCGGAGGAATTCATACGGAGAGCTTTAAATATTGTTCAATTATATGTTGGGATTTAGACGTCAGAAATTTTCTCATACTTTTTATAAATGAGTGATATCATGAAGGCGTATAGTTTTAAAGCGTATAGTTTTATAAATGAGTCATATCGTGAAGGCGTATAGTTTTAAAGCGTATAGTTTTATATATGAGTCATATCGTGAAGGCGTATAGTTTTAAAGCGTATAGTTTTATAAATGAGTCATATCGTGAAGGCGTATAGTTTTAAAGCGTATAGTTTTATAAATGAGTCATATCGTGAAGGCGTATAGTTTTAAAGCGTATAGTTTTATAAATGAGTCATATCGTGAAGGCGTATAGTTTTATAAATGAGTGATATCATGAAGGCGTATAGTTTTAAAGCGTATAGTTTTATAAATGAGTCATATCGTGAAGGCGTATAGTTTTAAAGCGTATAGTTTTATAAATGAGTCATATCGTGAAGGCGTATAGTTTTAAAGCGTATAGTTTTATAAATGAGTCATATCGTGAAGGCGTATAGTTTTATAAATGAGTGATATCATGAAGGCGTATAGTTTTAAAGCGTATAGTTTTATAAATGAGTCATATCGTGAAGGCGTATAGTTTTAAAGCGTATAGTTTTATAAATGAGTCATATCGTGAAGGCGTATAGTTTTAAAGCGTATAGTTTTATAAATGAGTCATATCGTGAAGGCGTATAGTTTTAAAGCGTATAGTTTTATAAATGAGTCATATCGTGAAGGCGTATAGTTTTAAAGCGTATAGTTTTATAAATGAGTGATATCATGAAGGCGTATAGTTTTAAAGCGTATAGTTTTATAAATGAGTCATATCGTGAAGGCGTATAGTTTTAAAGCGTATAGTTTTATAAATGAGTCATATCGTGAAGGCGTATAGTTTTATAAATGAGTGATATCATGAAGGCGTATAGTTTTAAAGCGTATAGTTTTATAAATGAGTCATATCGTGAAGACGTATAGTTTTAAAGCGTATAGTTTTATATATGAGTCATATCGTGAAGGCGTATAGTTTTAAAGCGTATAGTTTTATAAATGAGTCATATCGTGAAGGCGTATAGTTTTAAAGCGTATAGTTTTATAAATGAGTCATATCGTGAAGGCGTATAGTTTTAAAGCGTATAGTTTTATAAATGAGTCATATCGTGAAGGCGTATAGTTTTATAAATGAGTGATATCATGAAGGCGTATAGTTTTAAAGCGTATAGTTTTATAAATGAGTCATATCGTGAAGGCGTATAGTTTTAAAGCGTATAGTTTTATAAATGAGTCATATCGTGAAGGCGTATAGTTTTAAAGCGTATAATTTTATAAATGAGTCATATCGTGAAGGCGTATAGTTTTATAAATGAGTGATATCATGAAGGCGTATATTTTTAAAGCGTATAGTTTTATAAATGAGTCATATCGTGAAGGCGTATAGTTTTAAAGCGTATAGTTTTATAAATGAGTCATATCGTGAAGGCGTATAGTTTTAAAGCGTATAGTTTTATAAATGAGTGATATCATGAAGGCGTATAGTTTTAAAGCGTATAGTTTTATAAATGAGTCATATCGTGAAGGCGTATAGTTTTATAATAATAGTTTCACTTCGCCGGTTGGGAGCTGCGTTAAGTTCCCGTTGGGAGCTTCCTTAAGTTCCCGTTGAGAGCTTCGTCCAAAATACCCGTTAAGTCTAAACCAACTCGTTAAGTTTAAAATATTGGATACCATGTATAAAAATCAAAATCCATAAGCCACATAGTCTTGGTTATCAATTGTATGAGAGTTTTTATGTTTGCAAGAATATAAATGTTGTGCAAAAATAGCATAAAATATTTCGAAGGATTTTTTTACATTGTCGCACATATACCATTATTTTAAAAATAAATGCTTGGGGTCTTGAATACATGAGACAATAATAACAAATAGCTAAAGAAAATAATGAAAATAAATAATTGTTAAGTCAATAAATTAAAATTACAACGCGGCACTTATTCAAGATGCACAAGGACCACATTCTCCAACATTCAAATCCCATCTTTTACATTTGAACTAAAGCTTTCTGATTAAGCCTTCAACCTTAGTGTCCTGTATTTTCTCTATCTCAAATCATTTTCTCAGGAAACATTATTACATAAAAAAAGTTTCTCCTAATATGGCCGCCTTTAGAGATTGAGAATTCAAATGAACTTCACGACTTTGTATAATAACATAAAAATATATGTCCAAATTTCAAATCAGATGAAAGCTTTAAAGGCAAGAATAACATTTCCTACATTCTCTTGGACTTTTGACTTTATTTAAAATCATTGTATCAGGAAAAGGGATTACTTTTGAAAACTGTATACCCCCTGTCAGTCGGCTTTAATTTTGAAAACTGTACACCCCCTGTCAGTCGGCTTTAATTTTGAAAACTGTACACCCCCTGTCAGTCGGCTTTAATTTTGAAAACTGTACACCCCCTGTCAGTCGGCTTTAATTTTGAAAACTGTACACCCCCTGTCAGTCGGCTTTAATTTTGAAAACTGTACACCCACTGTCAGTCGGCTTTAATTTTGAAAACTGTACACCCCCTGTCAGTCGGCTTTAATTTTGAAAACTGTACACCCCCTGTCAGTCGGCTTTAATTTTGAAAACTGTACACCCCCTGTCAGTCGGCTTTAATTTTGAAAACTGTACACCCCCTGTCAGTCGGCTTTAATTTTGAAAACTGTACACCCCCTGTCAGTCGGCTTTAATTTTGAAAACTGTACACCCCCTGTCAGTCGGCTTTAATTTTGAAAACTGTACACCCCCTGTCAGTCGGCTTTAATTTTGAAAACTGTACACCCCCTGTCAGTCGGCTTTAATTTTGAAAACTGTACACCCCCTGTCAGTCGGCTTTAATTTTGAAAACTGTATACCCCCTGTCAGTCGGCTTTACTTTTTTAGGTATAACTTAAAAACTTATTCAAAATTCAAATACATTGCACACTGTGTAGTCAGAAATTAAAATTTCTAGAATATGGGTACTGATTTTTTCTACATAAATCTAATTGTTGGTCCATCATTGCGATACTTTTAAAGGCCTCGGAAGTAAAATTGTTACTTTTTTATGACTCATGATTTCTATCAGTGAGTTAGATTTGAAGTACAATATCTGCTATAGCGTTAAATTGTCAAGTAATTAAATTAATTAAAATTTTCACTGTAATGTTTTAACATAATGCAATTTTAGTAATTTTTAGTGTGGCTAGTTTATGAAACAAAGACAACAATTACCTAACTATTGCAGATTGTTTAAGCCGTCAGATTCGATCTTCTGTATGACCAAATTAACATCTAGTCATAAATAAAAATCCACTCGCAATTCAAAAATTACGACAGCAATTTTGATGTTTTGGTCAAAAAAACAAGTTTTCAATGTTCGAAATTTTCCTTTTGTTGTCCGGCATAGACAAAATATAGTGGGTTGTAGTATGAAGTGAGGTGAAGTGTTCAGTGCGATGTAGTATGAAGTGAGGTGAAGTGTTCAGTGCGGTGTAGTATGAAGTGAGGTGAAGTGTTCAGTGCGATGTAGTATGAAGTGAGGTGAAGTGTTCAGTGCGTTGTACTATGAAGTGAGGTGAAGTGTTCAGTGCGGTGTAGTATGTAGTGAGGTGAAGTGTTCAGTGCGGTGTAGTATGAAGTGAGGTGAAGTGTTCAGTGCGATGTAGTATGAAGTGAGGTGAAGTGTTCAGTGCGATGTAGTATGAAGTGAGGTGAAGTGTTCAGTGCGGTGTAGTATGAAGTGAGGTGAAGTGTTCAGTGCGATGTAGTATGAAGTGAGGTGAAGTGTTCAGTGCGGTGTAGTATGAAGTGAGGTGAAGTGTTCAGTGCGATGTAGTATGAAGTGAGGTGAAGTGTTCAGTGCGGTGTAGTATGAAGTGAGGTGAAGTGTTCAGTGCGGTGTAGTATGTAGTGAGGTGAAGTGTTCAGTGCGGTGTAGTATGAAGTGAGGTGAAGTGTGATGTAAGGTATATTTTGTATTCAGTGGTGTAGGTCTACTATTTACTGAACTATATCATTTATATTTTCTCATTCCAATAATAAATAATATTTGTATTAAACATATTAATTACACAGTATCAGTTCTGAATGCAATGTAGTGTATTATTTTAACTTTCTAATAATTAAGTGGCGATTGGCATGCAAGTCCGTTAGTTAACCCTAATGCAGATGCATGTTAGGTTAGGTTAGGGTGCCGGCCACTTAACTTTGCCAAGTTACTGTCAGTTTACTATAAACCCAACAACTATATTCTAAATACCTTTGTAACTATTATATGTACGTATTGTACGATAGTTTCACTATTAAGAAGCCCATGCTTGACGATTTCGAATGCACAGACCTAGAGAACTTAAAAAAAACTGTTTTAATTAACAATGATATAAAATTAGAATGCATAATGAAACATTTAACTATGTACGCACATTTGTCGTATATCAAGAATTATTTGGTGACAAGCCCCAAAAATTCCGGTGTAGAGTAGCATTGGAAAATCTTTGCACGATTGATATTTCAACTGTATTTAATCGTTTTTTAGATGCGAAGGCTTTATTCAACAACTTTACACTTCTCCCTCTGTCAATTACCCCTATAAAGATCTATATGATAGTGAGTGGACAAATTAGTTCTGATATTTCCGGAAGCTGGCCTCCTAGTTCAGGAGAAAGCTGTTTGGCGGTCGAAGAAATGAACATGGTTCAGATTCCAATCCGGAGTCTGAGGTGGCTTGCGAAGTGGCTACGCGTGGGATGGTTTGTGGAAAGCGGTTCTGTTTGGTCAAGTAGTCAAGGTCGGCAGTATGATACCATTTGCGACCCTGTAATGAGCGGCAAACCGATTGTTGCTGCCATTTGCGGCTCGACTATTAAGCTGACCCTCCAACTATCACACTAATTACACGAATTATTGTGTATTTAAATGTGTAATTGTTATAGGAAATGAATAGTTATTTCAATATTGCTTAATTTATGACTTTAGGATCAGAAGGAAGAAAATCGGACTGCCAGCCGAGGCCCAGACTTAATTTTTCGGAGTTGTTAAGTTAACTGTATTCTAAGTGTCATACTACTTGCTTTCATCACTGGCAAATATCTAAATATATTATATGATTACCATATACTTCCTAAGACTATTTGTACTATTACTTGTAATTTTCTTAACTGAATCATGTAAACTTCAGAATAATGAATTTATCGTTAGTTTACCTTGAGTCAATGGAGAGGATTCTCTGTGACGTTAACTTAACAGTTATGATTACTGTACTACATTACAACTAAAAGTGTTTTGCATTTCATAATTCTGAAGAGGACTTACCGTTCATTATGCATTATGGTGATTAATCAGCTACTAATTGTTCGTAAGATAAAAAGAAGGAAACAAAATGGCCTTAAAATAAATTTGTGTTATTAGGCTAGTATTTACTAAGATAATTATCACTAATTTATATGGCTCACTCATGACTTATCCAATATCAGTTGTGAATATCTGGATATTGAACTACCAACAAACGTACCTTCCCATTGTAATTACTGGGATTAATTGTAATAGTAGCCTAATGTCCCACAAAAAGAAAAAGTTAGTAAGAATTGAATCATTGAGTTAATAAGCGGTTTGTTTTATAGATATTTTTGTTACACGCTGTTTACAATTTTTTATCATAGATAAACATATAAACAATAATGTATATATTTTACTACTGTATAAACAGGTAATTAAGTATTAAATGTCAACAACAATCATAATGATTTAGCAGAAATATATTGGCCAACCAAATCCATATTATACATTCTATTATACTGTCGTAAACGTTTATTTTACTGTCCTACTTAAGTACGGATGATTTTAAATATTATAAAATAAACACCACTTGTCGTTATTTAGCCTATTTAAAAAATTGTAGTTTGTTTTTATCTAACAGCCAATGTTTAACTAACTAAATAAAACAACTTCATAAGATTAAAATTGAAACTTTGAGGAATTGGGCGGAGCCCTACGACCGGATGTGAATAAAACTATGCTTATAACCTTCCTCAAAAATATATATCAGTTTTCATTGAACTGTTTACAATTTTCAATGTTATGTTTATTTTGCCGGTTGTAGATATGGTGTACTCACAAAATTGCTTTCCTCTTCCAAGCAAAAGCTGGATAAAAATATTAGATTAATCTTCACCGCTTGTGGCACATCTCTTCCAAGTAGCAGCTGTCAACCTTTACCAATACTACAATACAATCCTAGTTTAATTTACTGGGAGCACCACAAATGGCAGATCGCCTCTAATGGCTCACATGCATTTGGGCAACAACTTTTACCTGCTCAAGTGGGTGAAATAATGAATTCGGCAACTTTCATAAAATTGGCCCAACAGAAGGCACGAACTCGGCAACTGTGGAGGAAGTTGTGGCAGGCAGTAACATCCGCGATCAAGACAGCTTCATTCTATCAGTAAGAAGTTAGTACAAACATATCCCATATCCCATATCAGTTACTTGCGTCCAAGACAGCTTCATTCTATCAGTAAGCAGTTAGTACAAACATATCCCATATCAGTTACTTGCGTCCAACATAGCTTTATTCTATCAGTAAGCAGTTAGTACAAACATATCCCATATCAGTTACTTGCGTCCAACATAGCTTTATTCTATCAGTAAGCAGTTAGTACATACATATCCCATATCAGTTACTTGCGTCCAAGACAGATTCATTCTATCAGTAAGCAGTTAGTACAAACATATCCCATATCAGTTACTTGCGTCCAAGACAGCTTCATTCTATCAGTAAGCAGTTAGTACAAACATATCCCATATCAGTTACTTGCGTCCAAGACAGCTTCATTCTATCAGTAAGCAGTTAGTACAAACATATCCCATATCAGTTACTTGCGTCCAACACATCTTTATTCTATCAGTAAGCAGTTAGTACAAACATATCCCATATCAGTTACTTGCGTCCAACATAGCTTTATTCTATCAGTAAGCAGTTGCAGAACAAACATATCCCATATCAGTTACTTGCGTCCAACACAGCTTTATTCTATCAGTAAGCAGTTAGTACAAACATATCCCATATCAGTTACTTGCGCCCAAAACAGCTTCATTCTATATCAGTAAGCAGTTAGTACAAACATATCCCATATCAGTTACTTGCGTCCAAGACAGCTTCATTCTATCAGTAAGCAGTTAGTACAAACATATCCCATATCAGTTACTTGCGTCCAAGACAGCTTCATTCTATCAGTAAGCAGTTAGTACAAACATATCCCATATCAGTTACTTGCGCCCAAAACAGCTTCATTCTATATCAGTAAGCAGTTAGTACAAACATATCCCATATCAGTTACTTGCGCCCAAAACAGCTTCATTCTATATCAGTAAGCAGTTAGTACAAACATATCCCATATCAGTTACTTGTGTCCAAGACAGCTTCATTCTATCAGTAAGCAGTTAGTACAAACATATCCCATATCAGTTACTTGCGTCCAAGACAGCTTCATTCTATCAGTAAGCAGTTAGTACAAACATATCCCATATCAGTTACTTGCGTCCAAGACAGCTTCATTCTATCAGTAAGCAGTTAGTACAAACATATCCCATATCAGTTACTTGTGTCCAAGACAGCTTCATTCTATCAGTAAGCAGTTAGTACAAACATATCCCATATCAGTTACTTGCGTCTAAGACAGCTTCATTCTATATCAGTAAGCAGTTAGTACAAACATATCCCATATCAGTTACTTGTGTCCAAGACAGCTTCATTCTATCAGTAAGCAGTTAGTACAAACATATCCCATATCAGTTACTTGCGCCCAAAACAGCTTCATTCTATATCAGTAAGCAGTTAGTACAAACATATCCCATATCAGTTACTTGCGTCCAAGACAGCTTCATTCTATCAGTAAGCAGTTAGTACAAACATATCCCATATCAGTTACTTGCGTCCAAGACAGCTTCATTCTATCAGTAAGCAGTTAGTACAAACATATCCCATATCAGTTACTTGTGTCCAAGACAGCTTCATTCTATCAGTAAGCAGTTAGTACAAACATATCCCATATCAGTTACTTGCGTCCAAGACAGATTCATTCTATAAGTAAGCAGTTAGTACAAACATATCCCATATCAGTTACTTGCGCCCAAAACAGCTTCATTCTATATCAGTAAGCAGTTAGTACAAACATATCCCATATCAGTTACTTGCGCCCAAAACAGCTTCATTCTATATCAGTAAGCAGTTAGTACAAACATATCCCATATCAGTTACTTGCGTCCAAGACAGCTTCATTCTATCAGTAAGCAGTTAGTACAAACATATCCCATATCAGTTACTTGTGTCCAAGACAGCTTCATTCTATCAGTAAGCAGTTAGTACAAACATATCCCATATCAGTTACTTGCGTCCAAGACAGCTTCATTCTATCAGTAAGCAGTTAGTACAAACATATCCCATATCAGTTACTTGCGTCCAACACAGCTTCATTCTATCAGTAAGCAGTTAGTACAAACATATCCCATATCAGTTACTTGCGTCCAAGACAGCTTCATTCTATCAGTAAGCAGTTAGTACAAACATATCCCATATCAGTTACTTGCATCCAACATAGCTTTATTCTATCAGTAAGCAGTTGCAGAACAAACATATCCCATATCAGTTACTTTTGTTTAAAATTTCGTTCACCACAAGCCAAACCAATATGCGTCTAAATAAAAATATTATCTAAATATTTTACAAAACTATATCACTAGTATATAAATTTAAAGGATTCGTGAGTGATGAAAGCCGTAAAATAAAACAATTTTTTTAGCAGTTATTAAAAGCACGTTTCATCAATTTGATTTGAACCAACAGACAAAGAAATAAAGTAAACATCGCTAAGTCAATAACCAATATTCAGTATAATACTAACAATGAGAAAAGTTTATTTTAAACATTTATCCATTACAACTAATTTTTAATTTTTAATCTATTACAATTATTATGTATTAATTAAATAAAAGTGATTCGTAAGTTCTCTTTCGATGCGTTCTTAGGTTTTGGTAAAAGAAGAAAAATGATCTTAAGCCTATTTAATTAATATCCATAACTGTTCTGTTGAATAATCCGTTTGTACCCACAACGTGCAGATACAAAATAAATATATCACATTTATAGGTATAAGCAGAATAATGTTAAAAATAAACGATGAAGTATTTATAAAACTAATAATAAAGAGGCTATAATGTGGACGTACATTTAACCTACATAACATTTCAAACGGGGAAAATCTATTATTACGATGTACTGTATACCGTTATTCATAATGCAATAAAAAAACAAATACAATACCAATAAAACATTTCAAAAGGTTTTTATCAGATAAACGTTATTCATAAAACTACACTATTTTGAAATCTCAGCGCTTAAAAACGTATATTAGCTAATAAAAACAGCTACTGAAAAAAGCAATACTACAAGAGGGACGCGGCAAAGTGTCCCAACGACAAACTGAGCCAGTTTAGGTGGGACAGATTGTTGTTGGGACACTTTGTCCGCAGCGTGCAAAATTCCAAGGTGGCCCAGGTTGGCTTTTAGGAACGGACAAACTGGACCCCTTTCCGTAGTGGTACCGTAGCGGTGGGTTACTTTGGCCTGCATGTGCTAAAATCAGAAATGGTTCAGTATGCCCTTACACGAAAGGACAAACTGAGCCACTCCCAAGGCCTCAGTTTTTACCTATGACTGTACTGTAATTTCATGGGGTTGGTTTTTGAAATTGAAAAACTTGTAACGAATTTAGTGCCATTATATACAGTTTAACCTGTACTGTTGTTATTGTTCATTTAAATTATATTCTTTACCACAAATCACAAGCTACATAGTGAACTTAAATTTAAATACATAGATCCATAAATGACTATTTATATTTTTTGAAAACTAAAACAGCAAAGGATTGCTTATCTTAAATGATAAAATCGTATATTTATATTTTAATTTTGGTAACATTTCGTATGAGAATACATTCGTTTAGTTGTATTATAATAGTACCGGGAGACCGAGCTTCGCTCAGTTGAATTTTGCAAACTGAAGAAGTAGCATCCATATCTCCCAGAGGATATTTTGATGTTGCTCTACCTTCTAGGTTATTAATAAAATTTCGTTTCGGAGGTTTTCCGCTTTTACCTTTAGCCCCTTTTTGGAACTCGGCCTGCGGCCTCGCCAAGACGCTCTGCTACTGGCCCCTTTGTGGAAGTCGGCCACCGGCTTCGCGGGGGAAAGTTCGGCCTGTGTCTTCACCAAGGCACTCTGCTACAAGTCCCATTTGTGGATCTCGGCATGTCGCCTCGTGAGAAAGATCGGCCTACGGCCTCGCCATGATTGTTAAGCACTATAACCATGAATTTTAGTTTTTGGGGCACTGGAGCTCTTAAACATAGTCTTTTCTCAAATCTGATGGTATATTAGTAATTAAAAGAATAATACCCCTAAGTTGATACCACACTTGGGTGTATTAGTTTAACCTTACCCAATTTTGGAGTTTTGAGCATTGTTTTTATTTGGTAGCCCTTATATGATGTCTCTTCCAAAATGTAATAGTATAATGTGGTCTAGGAAATAGATACATATACTTTGATACGCCACTTTTTGCTAGAAATTGATAATGGTTCCATTATGTTTTTCTGCTAGATGTCGATAACACGGGACGTTAGTTCGGGCAAACAACGCTGATTTTATAAGGATTAACCTTATCCTGCAAAATGCAAAATAAATAGCATTATACTGCTAAGTAACTATAGCAACACACACAAACACCACGGTACCTAGAAAAGGAGACGGTTGTGACGGTAGCTATCACGCATCTCCCATTACGTCATGTGTGCTAAATGGCAAAAATGAACACAACAATACTTTTCTAATTTCCCGTAATTACAATTCCAGCTGATAAGTGGTAAATAACTTGCTTACTACTTAGCTGAATTCTTTCATGCAATTGGTAGATTTAGTTACCAATATTTAATAGAATAAACAAATCAGGTGATTTCGTTATGTGACGTCACAGTCTATTACGCAACCTCGTCGTGATACACAGGAAGTCTAGGAGCCTCTGGAGCAGTAATCAAAATTTTTCCATGGTTGAGACCAGTGCCAATTGATTTATCGTGGTTGAAAACCCCAATAAAAATTTGGAGCCAAAAGTTCGTCCGGGCGTGGCTTGTTTTAGATAATAAGATTAACAGCATATTAATAATAATGTTATTAATAATAATATGTTGTTTTATTTACATTCGGCTGGGTCACTGGCTGACTACTGGTGACGAGCATACTAGAAAACAATACGTAACATGTAATCAGTATTAATAACATGTATTTCGGCTGGGTCACTGGCTGACTACTGGTGACGAGCATACTAGAAAACAATACGTAACATGTAATCAGTATTAATAACATGTATTTCGGCTGGGTCACTGGCTGACTACTGGTGACGAGCATACTAGAAAACAATACGTAACATGTAATCAGTATTAATAACATGTATTTCGGCTGGGTCACTGGCTGACTACTGGTGACGAGCATACTAGAAAACAATACGTAACATGTAATCAGTATTAATAACATGTATTTCGGCTGGGTCACTGGCTGACTACTGGTGACGAGCATATTAGAAAACAATACGTAACATGTAATCAGTATTAATAACATGTATTTCGGCTGGGTCACTGGCTGACTACTGGTGACGAGCATACTAGAAAACAATACGTAACATGTAATCAGTATTAATAACATGTATTTCGGCTGGGTCACTGACTGACTACTGGTGACGAGCATACTAGAAAACAATACGTAACATGTAATCAGTATTAATAACATGTATTTCGGCTGGGTCACTGACTGACTACTGGTGACGAGCATATTAGAAAACAATACGTAACATGTAATCAGTATTAATAACATGTATTTCGGCTGGGTCACTGACTGACTACTGGTGACGAGCATACTAGAAAACAATACGTAACATGTAATCAGTATTAATAACATGTATTTCGGCTGGGTCACTGACTGACTACTGGTGACGAGCATACTAGAAAACAATACGTAACATGTAATCAGTATTAATAACATGTATTTCGGCTGGGTCACTGACTGACTACTGGTGACGAGCATATTAGAAAACAATACGTAACATGTAATCAGTATTAATAACATGTATTTCGGCTGGGTCACTGACTGACTACTGGTGACGAGCATACTAGAAAACAATACGTAACATGTAATCAGTATTAATAACATGTATTTCGGCTGGGTCACTGGCTGACTACTGGTGACGAGCATACTAGAAAACAATACGTAACATGTAATCAGTATTAATAACATGTATTTCGGCTGGGTCACTGGCTGACTACTGGTGACGAGCATATTAGAAAACAATACGTAACATGTAATCAGTATTAATAACATGTATTTCGGCTGGGTCACTGGCTGACTACTGGTGACGAGCATATTAGAAAACAATACGTAACATGTAATCAGTATTAATAACATGTATTTCGGCTGGGTCACTGACTGACTACTGGTGACGAGCATACTAGAAAACAATACGTAACATGTAATCAGTATTAATAACATGTATTTCGGCTGGGTCACTGACTGACTACTGGTGACGAGCATACTAGAAAACAATACGTAACATGTAATCAGTATTAATAACATGTATTTCGGCTGGGTCACTGACTGACTACTGGTGACGAGCATATTAGAAAACAATACGTAACATGTAATCAGTATTAATAACATGTATTTCGGCTGGGTCACTGACTGACTACTGGTGACGAGCATACTAGAAAACAATACGTAACATGTAATCAGTATTAATAACATGTATTTCGGCTGGGTCACTGACTGACTACTGGTGACGAGCATATTAGAAAACAATACGTAACATGTAATCAGTATTAATAACATGTATTTCGGCTGGGTCACTGACTGACTACTGGTGACGAGCATACTAGAAAACAATACGTAACATGTAATCAGTATTAATAACATGTATTTCGGCTGGGTCACTGACTGACTACTGGTGACGAGCATACTAGAAAACAATACGTAACATGTAATCAGTATTAATAACATGTATTTCGGCTGCTATTTATGAAATTATCATTTTAACATATATCCTATTACTTTCTCACACTTAATACATGGTTAAGTGTGGCTATGAAGTCTAAGATATGTGGCGATAACATAAATTAAATAAAACTACAATTTCACTAGTAACCCTAATTCACAATAGGGTTGGGATAAAAAGTACCTAGCATCTACTACTGTCGGCGCAGAAATATGTGCAGCCGAGTTTGAAGGTTGTTTTTTAAGGAATTAAGAGGCAAAGAGGCCTGCGAAAAATCTCATTACACCATTGTTTTCTTTGTTTAATTTAACGTTATGACCTAGGAATTTTTAAATTTTATTAGAAGATTAATAATTGTTATCGTAGTTGGAACAAAAATGGTACCAAAATTTTAACTAGTTTTCCCTATACATCAAATTCACACTACTAAAAACCCCACTAATAAATCATATTTATATTTTAATATTTTGTTGATACGAATGTTTGCTATAAGTTTCATAGTTTTAGATTTTTAACTTTTCGAGAAAAAAGTTCTTATCAATTCCCTGAAACATTGTTTTCTTGGCTTCTAGAGGTCGTAAAATTAATTACTTGTACTTGTTGTAATCCTTATGACATATATAGTTATGATACATTACTTTCATATGTGTAAGTAAATGCAGTGATTTTAAATCAATTTAAAATTACCGACTTTACTTACACATATTATGAAAGTGGTGTATCGTAAATATATATGTCATAAGGATTACAATAACACCAAGTAACTAATTTTACGACCTCTAGAAGCCAAGAAAACAATTTATAAAAGCTTTTTCCTGAAAAGTTGAAATTCTAAAATTTATGAACCTTATATACCTATCAACCAGGTATTGAAATATAAAAGCAATACTTAAACGGGGGTTTCGAGTAATAAAGATGTAAATTTAGTGTAACATTTTTAAAAGGGGGTTAAACTTTATATTTAACCCTGCTAAATATATTTCTGTCAATCAACACATCTGCAGATAGATATGAATGGTCAATTATATAAACCAACGCATGGATGTGTGTGGCCAATACTGACACTCACTGTTAAGTGAATGATAGTACAGTAATACATATTTGAATGAGAAATTAAAAACTTCAACCATGATAGAAGCTAAAAAAGAGGTATGACACTATTTTACACTCCGATTAGAGGCTTAATTTGCTATAGCTGGAAAACTTGACTCACCTTCTCAAGAGGTTTGATAGAAGAGAAACCATAGAAATATGTTTTCCTGTAGCATAATTATGGATGAAATATTTCTAGAAAACGATGAACACGTACTTTAAGAAACTTTAATTCTGTTTACTGTCTTTAACCATGATATTTTGAGTTAAATGGAAGTCAAAGCTCATTAGAATAGTATGCCTGACTATAAATAGCGTATTATATAAAATAATAATAATAGCCAAAACAGCTTCCAAAAGTAATTGTATAATGTCATTGATGTGGTGTTAGACTACATTTTCTTTGCTTATCTATACAGTATATGTTCTTTTATAAGTTAGTGTTCAACCGAGATTTATAAACAATTAACTTATTATTATTAGTAATTTATTAATTATTATTGATTTATCCTGCTAATACCGACACGCCGTCCGCTCAATGGTTGCTATCGACGTGGACACTACTAGAGAAGTCAGGCCTGTCAATTAGCTGAAAAATCAGACCAATACTACGTGATTCAGATTCCACGTAAAGCTGTAGGTCCCTTAGTTGCCCTGGCTACTGGGCTATTAATAAATAGCTTTTTCTGAGGAAAAGTCGAGCTTAGTTAGTAACAATGACTACACTCATTCATCTACACTCATAACATTCATTCGCCGCTCATATTCGCCCATATCTTTATGATCGGCGTCTTATTAATGAATCATAATAATAATAATATTGAATAAATAATTGTTTTTTTTGGTGTTTTTAATGTTCAAGATCGATTTCTGTCTCGAAAGACCATCATCAGTTGAAAACAGAATGGTCTTATGTTCCTTGTACAGTATAAATCAAAACCTAAAGTGGTTCAGGTTGACTTTTCCTGATAGAGACCTGGACCACATTCCGGAGTGGTTCTGTTTGTCGTGGGGCCAGGTTGTCCTTTCGTGAACGGACAAGCTGGACCACATTCCGGAGTGGTTCTGTTTGTCGTGGGGCCAGGTTGTCCTTTCGTGAACGGACAAGCTGGACCACATTCCGGAGTGGTTCTGTTTGTCGTGGGGCCAGGTTGTCCTTTCGTGAACGGACAAGCTGGACCACATTCCGGAGTGGTTCTGTTTGTCGTGGGGCCAGGTTGTCCTTTCGTGAACGGACAAGCTGGAACACATTCCGGAGTGGTTCTGTTTGTCGTGGGGTCAGGTTGTCCTTTCGTGAACGGACAAGCTGGACCACATTCCGGAGTGGTTCTGTTTGTCGTGGAGCCAGGTTGTCCGTTCGTGAACGGACAAGCTGGACCACATTCCGGAGTGGTTCTGTTTGTCATGGGGCCAGGTTGTCCGTTCGTGAATGGACAAGCTGGACCACATTCCGGAGTGGTTCTGTTTGTCGTGGGGCCAGGTTGTCCTTTCGTGAACGGACAAGCTGGACCACATTCCGGAGTGGTTCTGTTTGTCATGGGGCCAGGTTGTCCTTTCGTGAACGGACAAGCTGGACCACATTCCGGAGTGGTTCTGTTTGTCGTGGGGCCAGGTTGTTCTTTCGTGAACGGACAAGCTGGACCACATTCCGGAGTGGTTCTGTTTGTCGTGGGGCCAGGTTGTCCGTTCGTGAACGGACAAGCTGGACCACATTCCGGAGTGGTTCTGTTTGTCGTGGGGCCAGGTTGTCCGTTCGTGAATGGACAAGCTGGACCAAATTCCTGATTGGTTTAATTTATCTTTGGGTCACTTTGTCTTTGGCTCACTTTGTCCTCGCTGGATTATAGAAGATAGTCCAGTTTGTCGTTGGGACACGTTGTCCACGTCCCACTACCGGTCCAGTTGTTGTGTACAAAAGATAACTGTTGAGTACAAAAGATCAAGCTTATCAATTAGCTGAAAATTACAGCTGTACTACAGGGTTCGGATTTTACTCACCACGGTCCGTGAGTGGTGAAATCGCATTATACGTGGGCGATATTGGCCCACCTATCAAAGGTAAGATGGTGACCTACCTAACACCCTTACACGTACGGTGGTATTGTTCTCAGCTAGTTTAATTTGTTTTATATGAACTGTTGCCATCTGTTTTTTAGAGCCAGTTTTTATTTGATTACCCTTTCCTGAACTGTTCATTCTAACGTACGTATTGATTTGTTCATAACTCAGACTTTTGATAAATCTATCAATATTGGAGTTACATAATCCAATATTTTCTTCAACTGAATTACTCAAAATTGGTGTAATTGTAATTTTGTCAACTTGTCTTTCATAAAGCCTGCTTGTTGTTCTCCTATTATTTCTTCTCCATATCTTTTTAGTCTGTTTAATATTAGTTTTGACAGTATTTTATATGTACAATTAAGTAGTGATATTCCTCTATAGTTTGTCCATTCCTGCTTATCTCCTTTTTTGTATAGTGGTATTATCACACTCTCTTGCCACTCCACTGGCATAACTTCCATTCTCCAAATTTTCAATATCATTGTATTATACATGTAAACCTTTTTTCAGATAATATGTTTATATCAGGCTTTATAGACTAGACGCCAAGACAAGTTAATTTGGATTTTGAAACTGCAGCCCCATCGGCTTTGAAAGAGGTTTTCGTGTCAGTAGAAGTAAAAAGATTTACTTCCACATAAAAAAAGTCTACAAAGAAATCGCTCACTCATAAAAATGTGTGCACCTCAAGCCAACTACTGTCTGCGACGGTGAGTTGGAGATCTTTTGTCGAAACTCACAAAAAAAGAAATTAAAGGATTTTTTAATTTTTTATTTCAAAGAGCGTGGAAGGTAAGAAAAATGACATACAGTTATAGAACTGCCGCAACAGGAACTCAATACGTACATGTTTAAAAGATGAAATCTCATAAATATAGAATTAATTGAGTGCTTAAAAGCCGAGGCTAAAAACTCAGCTGATATCTCATTATTTAAAAGAAGCAGCGTCCGGACGAATTGTTTTTAGCTCAAAGGATTTTTATTTATTTATTTATTTATTTATTTATATTTTTTTTTGGGAGGGGTTTCACCACGAGAAAACGTGGCACCAGTCTGTAGCAGAGTGCCTTGGTGAGCCCACAGGTCGAACTTTACCCGCGAGGCCGTAGGCCGAGTTCCACAAAGAAGCTGTAGCCTACAAGGTAGAGCAACAACAAACTATCCTCAAGATCCTCTTGGGAGATATAGATGCTACCTCTCCAGTTTGCAAAATCCAACTGAGCCAAGCTCGGTCTCCCAGTACTATTATAAAAATACAACTTGGAAGGAAAGCGATTAAAACTCAATTAAAATAAAATGGACTTGGCTATTGAAAAAACAATCAAGATGTGTGAGGAAGGGTATGGCAAAAAAAACTTGTCCTGTCTTCTACCCTGAGAACTGAATTAACTTGAAACTCACACAGCAATATGTAAATGTGTAAAATATATCTTATATATATCTAAATTAACTATAAAACATCCAAATTAAAAAAATGAATCATTTAATGATATCGTTTTCTTAAGCAGATTTTAAACAAAGCTAAATGACAGAAATGTTTTACCATCGTTTAGCAAGTCAAAAGACTAAATGGAATGTGATAGAAATCAAGTATTAGTACAGGCCATCCAGACAGTCGTTTATTTCACTGGTCGCTAATTTCACTGAAGGTTTCAACGGTTCCACGCCATTGCTATGATATGCGGCGTTGCTAATAAATTAAACTACGATCTGTAAAGTTTGACAGCAGTCACTGCATGGGATTTTATTATTATTTGTTATTTTGTTGTTATAGGATATGGCTGAGAGGACAATGGACCACCCTAATAAGATATTTATTTTCCTCTTGCTTTTTTTTCTTCAAAATTCAAAACTGAATATTCATGCACGTTTGATTTTGTTTTCATGAACGTAAAGAGTAAATGCTCTATTATCATGTTTCTTCTACAATTTTAGTTTTTGCAAGGATGTATATTATTAGAGTGTTAAATGTTAAATTTATTACCAACATTTTGACTTTAAGCTGTTATTTTTGTTAGTAATGAAATTGTTACAGATAGTACTTTTCACTAACGTGTAATAGCTGAACTCACTTTCCTTATTTAAAATGTTTTTATTTCGTAATTTTAGTGGTTATGACCCCCCTCCCATATACGTACTGTGGTTATGACCCACCCATGCATGTACAGTGGTTATGACCCCCCTCCCATACACGTACTGTGGTTATAACCCCCCTCCCATACACGTACTGTGGTTATGACCCCCCTCCCTTACACGTACTGTGGTTATGACCCCCCTCCCATACACGTACTGTGGTTATGACCCCCCCTCCCATACACGTACAGTGGTTATGACCCACCTACCCACCCATGCACGTACAGTGGTTCGACCCCCTCCCATACACTTACAGTGGTTATGACCCCCACCCCCCACCCATACACGTACAGTGGTTATGACCCACCTACCCACTCATGCACGTACAGTGGTTATGACCCCCCTCCCATACAAGTACAGTGGTTATGACCCACCTACCCACTCATGCACGTACAGTGGTTATGACCCATCTACCCACCCATGCACGTACAGTGGTTATGACCCACCTATCCACCCATGCACGTACAGTGGTTATGACCCACCTACCCACCCATGCACGTACAGTGGTTATGACCCACCTACCCACCCATGCACGTACAGTGGTTATGACCTACCTACCCATCCATGCACGTACAGTGGGTATGACCCCCACCTACCCACCCATACACGCACAGCTTTGAGTGGTTATGACCTACCTACCCATCCATGCACGTACAGTGGGTATGACCCCCACCTACCCACCCATACACGCACAGCTTTGATACACATCTGCTCAGTTGTTTCTGAAAATGTTATTCTGCTTATAAATCTAAATTAATGAATGTAAATAAATTATTATTATCACTATCCTGAACAGAAAAAAAACTAGGCCTACATGAAGCTTAATGAATAATGAATCTAGCCTATTAGGCTACTTTCAAGGAAAAATTAAAAATGATGTACCTAGGAGATAACAGTGTCCCTATTGGTTTAGGGTAATAATCTATGTACATTACGGTTTAATGGAAACACATCATTTTATATTAAATTGATGTTTTTATAACAGAAAACAATTATGATACTAAATATTATTTGAATGTAGTCCGTTACTATTTTACTAAATCTTACAAGCACATAAGAATATTAGTTGTTTAAGCCTATTATTTACACAAAATATGACAGCAATCTACAACAAATACTTATACGAAAGCTTAACTATTTAATATAGTCTAAACTTTTCCAAAACTTATAGCCTATTTTGACATTTTGCTAAGGATAGAGGTTAATTGCTCCTATTTTGGCATGGGCTTTTTGTTTTTAAATGAATCTATTTTTATTGATTATTCATACATACGGCACTTATATTAATCAAAATAACTTAACTATGTAACTTAACATATACTTAAATAACTTAATATAACTTAACTATGTATACTACTCTAATGTATACATAGTTAAGAAATGTTTTCAGTTTGCTCGCACCTAACATTATTATAATAAATTACGTTTCATAGATTTAAAGCGTCAAAGTAATAAACACTGTCGAGTAATACTTGCTCAACGTCAGATCGGGAAATAATGTTTTGATTCAATTGATATACTGTACATTGAAATTCAAGCAATGATATCATTAGATATGCTATGGAGTTTGGTAGTTTTGTAATAAACAAACTTCAAACTTACGTATAATTTATTAATTTTTTGAAAATATCTTTTTTCTAAACATATGTAGTATCGTTGTAACCACCGGAACCGTAAAAATAAAGAGGTTGAATACTGGCAACCTAAACTCAAAATTCATCTTAAACAATTCCACCAAAATATCAAAGTCGGAGGTTGAAGCTTCGAAGCAGAATGTCATGAGGATAGACCTTAACTTAGAGGGAATAAAAAGGAAAACAAAATACGTGAAACTGGACGAGAGAATACAAAATGTTCAAAACGGTACAATGAAAATGGAAATGTAGGTAAAATGTTGGCTATAATGTCATATATTTTAAAACTGGACTGAGTGTTTGCAATGAGTAATTAATTCTTTCTCAGTTTAATATAGTCCAGATACAGCAGAAAATTCTCATTTAACATGATTTGTATATTGTAGACATTTGGACGTTTTCCGATAATTCACTGCCACTACTTTTTCTCGTTACTTCACTACTACTACTTTTTTATCACAATTACGGTTAGCTTATGTCAAGTTATGTTAGGCTAGATTAGGAAGTTAGGTGGCTACTAAAGTTGTTCACAAAATGGTGAATCCAATGATGACTTACCGCAGAATGCGCTCTCCGGGTGTGTCTTGGGAAAGCGTTAAGATGAGGCCACCGATATCGGATTCCTATCGGATAAGTACCACAGTGAACATAAAAATGATTGGGGAACAGTTTTTATAGTAATAGTAATCAAGTGGTAGTGAATAAACTGTAAAAAAAGGTGGTAATTAATGGAAAAGATCCAGAGATTTACTTTATGTTAAACATTATTGTTAATGATTTTAATTTAACTGTAAATACTAGATATTTATTTATTCATATGAACGGCATGGCCACAATGTACAGGATATCAATGATAATAGTACACATAATTAATAATACAAGCAATAAATAATTAATAAATGAACTTACCTAATAATAATAATATAACGGTAACCACACAATGAACATTTCAATATTTACTCTAGCACCAACAACTTAGATGAATACCGTAACAAGTCGTACAGAACAGCAGTAGTCGAAATAATAATGATAAAGACTATATAATAAATAACATACAGTTTAAATAACAAATGATATATATTGCTATGATCTACACATTATTGTTTCAACAGACCGGTTTTAATATTTTGTATGTCTTCATTTAAATTGATTTTTAATGGGGTGCATGTATTGTTATGTAATAAAATCAAATAAAAAATGTTCAATAAATAGTCACTATAAATTAAATACCACTGGCTAGTTTCTTGGAATAAATAGAAAAATAACTATCTCTTCAAACTTGTCCGCAAACTGGAAACTCCTTGCCCTATGATTTCAACCCCTCCCTCCACTTGTCCGCAAACTGGAAACTCCTTACCCTATGATCCTAACCCCTCCCTCCACTTGTCCGCAAAGTCGAAACTACTTACCCTATGATCCCAACCCCTCCCTCCACTTGTCCGCAAACTGGAAACTACTTACCCTATGATCCCAACCCCTCCCTCCACTTGTCCGCAAACTGGAAACTCCTTACCCTATGATCCCAACCCCTCCCTCCACTTGTCCGCAAAGTCGAAACTACTTACCCTATGATCCCAACCCCTCCCTCCATTAGTTCGGTAACTGGTTGACACGAACACAATAAATAATTGTCTTTCTCCTAATTCCAAAGTCATAAATAATTATGGGGTCAGTTCAAGTTGGGCCACAAATAGCAGAAACGATCCGTACTGCAGCAAATTTTAGCACACCGGTTCAAATGTCCAGGAGCAGGTAAAAATCCCATGATGATCGCATATTCCGCCTGTCTCTTATTTCACTGGTTACCTTTTCCGCAGCTACCCCCATCCACCACTATTATGAGTAGCGAATTTGCGATTCATACAACTAATGTCTATAAAAAACTTTATGACGCGTTCTTTCATGGCTATAGAATCATGCAGCCCATGCACCTCACATGTTGTGGTCTATCTCCCTATACTTTGAATTGATCTTGCCAACCTGTTTCCATACTATTACACTAAATGTTTCATCCTGAAAAAGGCTCTAAGACAAAATGAAAATGGATAAAGAAAGTTGAGGATTGTACTTTCTTTCGCTTTCAATTTCATTACATTGGGGGTTTCTACTAGTCAAGTGACACCATGTGAAAGAAGTCAATCTGTCAAATCAGAGCTGCCAATTAAACCTTCTCTCATTTCCCGTTCGCTGTGCCTTTCAATTCACCGATGCAAGACACAATATTACCTGAAGTATAATTGAATGAGGCTTTGTGATACTCGGCTTTGTTCGTTCAGAATTTGTCATCACCTCAATAGAACAGGCCCGGACGAACTCCACCTTAATAATTATACGCCAGATGACCTATATTGCAAGTATATTTTGAAACAGATTAAAAACTGTAATAAAAAACAAATTACACTTGAATTTATATTTAAAAGTTTATTAACTTTATATAGGTGAATATATAGTTAATGTATAGGAATTATAGATTTTCAAGATGGTAAGGGTACTTTTAATTTGAAAATGATCTTTGTTTTTTATTTCAAACAAAAAAATCTGAGAAGTTTCTTTGTCAATACTTTACCGAAACGTTTGCGAAATTCAGTAAAATGTTTAGCTTCATCCATTTAGCAGATTTTAAATGATAACAAAAACTTTTAATCTGTTGGAATTTTCACTTTTCCTCTAATGGATGAAAATAACAAATTTAGAGATCCCAGGCACATTAATTTAATGTTTACTTTGAAACTATAGATTACAGTTCATTTGAAGTCAAAATTGCATCTCAACTTGCATTTTCCTCAAATCAGTATTTTAAAATCATTTTTACCACCAACAATTCCTGATGAGATGGAAAAAGGAATCTACTATCCGAGTCCCTAACTCATCTTATTAATTTTTATTTCAGTCTGGTGTTTCCTACAGTTTAAAAGAGTTCAATAGTGAATTAATCCTTTTCTTGCTTTTTAGAATGATACCTAAATGACTGCCTTATCTATATATATAAAAAATAAAATAAATAAATTATATATATATATATATATCGCTTATATATATATATATATATATATATATATATATATATATTACTACATCTCCAAAACTATAGCCTACGTCTAATTGACTTGCAATATACATAGTTTTATGTTGGCTCCTAGAGGATATCTAAGAAAGGATTTTCCTTTCCGACCTCAGGACTCCTTCCCACTCGCCTCTAAAACTCCCATTATATTCTTACGGATCTATATTAATTGATTTATTTATTTGATTAAGAGCTGTTAAATAAAAATAATATGAATACAATTGTGGTAGGCTAAACTTTTAAAACTAAAAATAATTGAGTAAGTAAATTATACATAGCATTAGTTGTTTTAAATTTAATATTAGATCAAATAATTAGAATAATAGTGGGAAATACAGAGTGAACTGAAAGCTTGCTGCCTGAATATTACGACCGGTGAAGTGGGGAGGGGGTACTAGTTTAACATGTAATGGAGCTTATCTCATTCTTCCCGAGATCACTGAGGGCAGAAAAGGGCCGTCTTCCATTTGCTATTAGTTGTAGTTATGTTGTATTCCTCCTTGTGAAGGGGCCTTAACGGTAGCAAAGTTGTATTCCTCCTTGTGAAGGGGCCTTAACGGTAGTAAAGTTGTATTCCTCCTTGTGAAGTGGCCTTAACGGTAGCAAAGTTGTATTCCTCCTTGTGAAGGGGCCTTAACGGTAGTAAAGTTGTATTCCTCCTTGTGAAGTGGCCTTAACGGTAGCAAAGTTGTATTCCTCCTTGTGAAGGGGCCTTAACGGTAGTAAAGTTGTATTCCTCCTTGTGAAGTGGCCTTAACGGTAGCAAAGTTGTATTCCTCCTTGTGAAGGGGCCTTAACGGTAGTAAAGTTGTATTCCTCCTTGTGAAGGGGCCTTAACGGTAGTAAAGTTGTATTCCTCCTTGTGAAGTGGCCTTAACGGTAGCAAAGTTGTATTCCTCCTTGTGAAGGGGCCTTAACGGTAGTAAAGTTGTATTCCTCCTTGTGAAGGGGCCTTAACGGTAGTAAAGTTGTATTCCTCCTTGTGAAGTGGCCTTAACGGTAGTAAAGTTGTATTCCTCCTTGTGAAGTGGCCTTAACGGTAGCAAAGTTGTATTCCTCCTTGTGAAGGGGCCTTAACGGTAGTAAAGTTGTATTCCTCCTTGTGAAGGGGCCTTAACGGTAGTAAAGTTGTATTCCTCCTTGTGAAGGGGCCTTAACGGTAGTAAAGTTGTATTCCTCCTTGTGAAGGGGCCTTAACGGTAGTAAAGTTGTATTCCTCCTTGTGAAGGGGCCTTAACGGTAGTAAAGTTGTACTCCTCCTTGTGAAGTGGCCTTAACGGTAGTAAAGTTGTATTCCTCCTTGTGAAGGGGCCTTAACGGTAGTAAAGTTGTATTCCTCCTTGTGAAGGGGCCTTAACGGTAGCAAAGTTGTATTCCTCCTTGTGAAGTGGCCTTAACGGTAGTAAAGTTGTATTCCTCCTTGTGAAGTGGCCTTAACGGTAGCAAAGTTGTATTCCTCCTTGTGAAGTGGTCTAGCTGTAGTAATGTTTAAAGATGGTATGTGACTCTTTGTCAATGGAATTAAATTTTTCAATAAACTTCCTCAGTCAGCTCGGACCATTCCTTATGCTCAATTTAAAAATAGTTTGTATAAATGACTAATTGATAATAATTTTCATTGTATTCAAGAATTTTTAGAATATGACCCTAGCCTAATAATATTATAATAACTAACTACTATTATTTCAGACAAGCTTGTTTCCCAGTTAATAGTGTTACATAAATCTAAAGTATGCTAAAATTACAACATGTTGCTTATAACCTGTATATATAACTAAAATGTATGTGTTGACAATTCCTATTTCAATGTAAATATTGATCAATGGAAATAAACTATTTGATTTGACTTGAATCAAAATTTCTTTTGATTGCCAATTTTAATATATGTATCATATTAAGTCAGCAATTGGGCCAGAGGCAGAGGTGAAAAAGTCATTGTTTATAATCGTGCGAACGTCATGAGGTGTAATTACTGCGACCGTGGTGTCTGAAGACAGGTAGCCCAGTGCCTTGACATTGTCTGATAAGAGGGCGTGAGAAAGTGAGGCCTAGTTCTCAGTCACGGCACCATTAGTATATCCTTAAACCGGATACTACACTACATAATAATTTTATACCGATAATCACGAGGGTGATTACTTTTTTATTAGCACTTTCTGGTTAGAACCAGTTTTTGTTGATTGGTATTCTTTCAATAAGGCCACAGAAATTCGACCTGCTCGTTAAATGAAAAATAATTATATTCTATGATATATAGTTAGCTGGCTTACTCATCCTGGTTTGCTCAATTGCTGAATATTTTCTCACCGTGTAGTTTATAAGTACGTGTATGAGAGGTCGATGTCCAACTTATAGGGGAACTGAAACTCAAACATTGATCAAATATTTATACGTCTGCCCATTGCGCTCTTATCAGGGACATTAGCTGGTCTTCATTCATTTGGATAAGCAGGTGTTGAATTGTTACCAAACGTTCCCCTGCTAACACTCCTGCAGTTATATCAGTTTTGGAACCGGTACAGAGCACTTCTTCTGTTTAATATTATTATAAAAATTTATTTGACAATATATACTAAACTATTTTCATTCCATCTAACAAAAAGTACAACAATGTTGACGTCTGTACGAAAGTCAAATATTCTGTTTCTAGCTTTTCCCTATCATTTGGACTAGAAATGATAGTTGTGATTTAATGTAGATGTGGCTGGAATTAAAGTTTACTTGAAACCATAACTTAAACTAATCATAATTGGCTTATATCGATCGCCAAAGGCATGCAGAAATACAGTTTTTGAAAATTTAGAAATTCTTTTGAATTCTCTTGATTTAAGGTCATCCAAGTTTGTTTAATCTGGTAACTTTAATATCTATGTTTTGGACCACACTGACCCCATGACCTAGCGACTACGCGATTTTCTAAATTTAGTCGGTTTAATATGGTTTTATATTATTTTCCTTATTTGATGCATTGCCTGACTCATCATTTAAAAGGCCAGGCAATAGCCAAATAGGGCCAGTATCATCATTGGCGCTGCCTCCTGTGAGTGAAGGGGAGGTGTCGCGTGTGATGCAGGGATTCAAACCGAAAAAATCTTGTGACATCAATGGCGTGTCAATGTGGCTGTTCAAACGTTGCTTTAAGCAAATTTTGACTCCACTCACAAATTTAATCAAAATGCTTTTTGCACCTGGCACTTTCCCTCTCTCTTGAAAATGTCTTAAATAACACCAATTTAAAAAAAAGACGACCCAAATCTTGCAAGTAATTATCGCCCCATTTCAATTCGTGAGCAGTATTTTTGAAAATATTTTTCTGAACAGTGTTGAACTATTCCTTAATCAATGTAATGTTCTTTGCCCTGAACAATTCGGTTTCAGGAAAAACAAATCAACAATTGATGGCATCACAAATTTGATTGAAAGAGTGGTCGATGGACTGGATAGGCGAGAATATGCGCTAAGCATATTTCTCGACGTGTCCAAAGCATTCGATTGTGTTCATCATGAGACTTTATTGTACCAGTTATCGTCATGTGGAGTTCGAGGTTTACCGCACGAATGGCTCTCGTCTTACCTTATGGATAGAAGCCAGTGTGCTGATTCTGTCAGGAAAAGTTAAAATAGCCCATGGAGTACCACAAGGATCAGTCCTTGGGCTGGCCTTGTTCCTAGTGTACGTCAAAAGATTAAATTCTTCGCTAATGACGGGGAAAATAGTTCAGTATGTTGAAGACACTACTCTCTGCATCAGAGCGAACTCGAAACACGAACTAGAAATACATTCCTTTCTTAAACTAAATTCATGTATTCAATATTTTTCAACATTAAGTCTGAGAGTTAACGGTTCCAAATCAAAAGTAATAAATTTTTGCCTTCAGCAACAAGAACTTGAGGATCGAGCAGCAGTGATGGCAGATAAAGTTCTCAAAAAAGTTCTACCAAGTTCCTTGGAATGCACCTTGATCGGGGGATGACTTGGGACTACCACATTGAAAGCGTCTGTTCAAAGGTTTCTTCAGGCATTTTTGTTTTGTGAAACGTGTAAAACTATGCTCTTTCAATGTATTTAAAATGGTCTGTTTTGGCCTTGTGTATCCTCACCCAACATACGGGGTGAGACTGTGGAGCCACTGCTCTAAATACAAATTTGAAAGAGTAGTTAGAAGACAAAAGAAAGCTGTTCGAATCATTTCGAATTTGAAAAATAGAGATTCATGTAAAAATGTCTCTAGGGAGCTTGGATTGCTAACTTTGCCCTGTCTTTATATCCTCGAGGTCACCCTGTACTGCCGATTCAAGTGTTACTTGGTCCAAGGCAGGGACGTTCACCAGTATGAGAGTAGAGGCAGGGACAACTTCCGTGCACTACCGCATAGAACTGCTACAATCGGACGCTTGCCGTCTGAAGTTGGTGTTAAGCTGATCAACAGGATCCCTGAGGACATTAAACAAATTAATGAAACGGAAAAAATCAAAGCTCGACTAAGACAACTTCTTGTGTCTAGGGTGTTTTATTCGGTTGATGAGTTTCTTATGAGTCGCTGGGATGAAATCCAAATCCAATTTCATCACATAACCCTCTAGTTCCGGTGTAATATAGTACAAGAGTGTACATAGTGAATGAGATCAATTGTTGCATGAGTGTGCGAGTGGATGATATTTTTAACTAATTTATTTATTTATTCATATCCTATATTTACTATATGCATTGACTAATTTAATAATATTGACGATTGTATGCAATTTTAAAAATTGTTAACGCAATAAAAGATTATTATATTATTATCATTATTAAATCCAATCGGCTCTGATCATGTTACTTGTTTAAAAAAAATGTCATATGCTTGGTGATCTACTGTGTCAGGGGCTAACACAGTCACACCAGCAGTTTATATGTCATATACTTGGTGATCTACTGTGTCAGGGGCTAACACAAGCATACCAGCAGTTTATATGTCATATACTTGGTGATCTACTGTGTCAGGGGCTAACACAATCACACCAGCAGTTTATATGTAATGTTTGGTAATTCGGGTTGGTGGATCGAGTAGTTTTTCAAAACCTAGCATTGTGACGGGACATCAATTTATTTAAACTAAGACACAATTTCTTTTAATTCATTTTACTCGTACGTTTTATAACTAAATCAACAAAAAATAATAATAATAATTAAACTTTCTCATTTTTTTGCTTTTTAGCAGGAACTTATATCTAACTTTCATTATTCAGTGACTAGGTTATACGACCTATATCTATCTACACATAGGCACGTTTCAAACTTTAATATTTGTCTCTTTGGATTATCTTTATAGTGTTGTGTAAAAGAGAGTTCGATAGCCGTGGAAGGTGAAGATGCCAATTAACGAATGTCGTAAAGAATAGAAACGGAGTCTGCAACCCAAAGGAATAGGGCACAGAACAGAGGGACATGGGGGAAAATAGGGCCAGGATGCAGAAATACTATGATGATGAGTCGAATTAGTCGACTCCATCTACTTTTACTATTATTTTGTTAGTATTCAATATTGTTTGTCGGTATAATATCTTATGTATAATATGACAATAAAAGATTGTTGATTTTTAATAAATATTGTTATTATTATTATTATTATTACTGTGCGTAAATGCTTGTAAATTAACTGAAAATATATAGAAATCTATTAATTATGCCAAAATATGAAAAAAATCTAGAAATTAAAAACTAAAACCTTTGATTACTTTGAACCTGATAAGTAATTACGAGAGATTCGTAGACGAGATAAAGTAGTAGAGAGGTAAAAACCCACCTAGTAGGCCTAACACAACTTAGACAAATGCAAACCGGGAGTTAACAGTACATTTAAGTATAACATTAATACTCACAAAAATTACAATAGAGCTAAATTAAATGAAACAAGAAATGATCCAAAACATTTCTGAAAATTAATTAACAAGATTTCTGGTAGAACTATTAGCAAAGATAAATTTCACACTACAGAATTATTTCCTGACGTTTTACATGTAGGAATAAACTTGTAAGGTTGTAGATGATTTAAATACTTTTTTCTCGATAGTAGGACATAACTATTTAAGCGGGGCCCATTATTAATGATGCTGACTACAATATTGACGTTAGGTCCACATTTCAACTAGTCACAGAAGACGTATTTTGACTGCGGGGAGGTTCTACGCCTGGGTGGGATGGGATTACCACTCAAAACTTCAAAGAAAATTTACACATTTCAGTAAACTTACTATAATCTTACTTTAACTTAATTAATCTTACTTTAACGCAAGCTATTTTCCTGACTTTTAAAAGTAGGTCAAGTTATAGGCCTGTTTCAAACAGAGAGAAACAACTACAGGCCTAGTTCGATATTGAGTATCCTGTTTAAGATCTTAGAGAGGATCGTAAAAGAACAGTAAGTATCATATTCACTGTAAAATAATGTAATATGTGAGAGTCAGTATGGTAGACAATATACAGTACGAGCATAACAGATACACCTTTTGACGTTTGTACAGAAATAAATTAATCATTTTCATACAATAAACGAGATCAAATCAAATCATTTTATTAAGCCAAATTGACAATAAATTGCATTAGCCAGGTCATTAATTTACAGTCAAGTTATACAATATTTTAACCTAGATTTAAGTTAAAGAAAGTTTACAGAGTTGTATTAGTCAAAAACTCCTGGACGCTGTAGCAAGAGAGCTGTACCAGTAAATTTTTGAGCTTATTTCTGAATTTAATATGGTTTGACTCCAACTTTAGTGTAAGAGGAAGACTATTGTACAGTTTGACGCCATTGTAAAATAAGTGTTTCTTGAAAAAAGTAGTAGAATGTTTAGGAATGGATAACTTGTTTGAGTTGCGTAATAGATATGGTGTTTGAACTGAAACATTGAATTTGGGAAAGTTCTGTTTGACAAAAGTGAGAGTTTCTAGAATGTAGATAGATGGCAAGGTTAGGATTCTTGACTCCTGGAAATAAGTCTTGCAGGACTGATCTCTGCGAAGGAAGAACATAGTCCGAACAGCCCACTTTTGTAGTTTAAATAAAAATTTAGTCTTTTGACTCTCACACCCCCAAATTGGTATAGCATAGGCTAAGTGGGGGTAGATAAGCCCATAATACACAGATAGGAGGACGTCAGCGTTCGATGTATGTCTCAAGTTACGCAACACAAAGATTCCTGAACTAAGTTTTTTTTGAAACGTGTTCAATGTGGCCGCCAAAACTAAGGTACTCGTCCAGGACCAATCCTAAGAAGGAGACATCATGAGTAGGCTGTACCATGGATTCATTTAAAAGAATACTAAAACCTTTGGAGTTTTTCTTACTCATGCAGAAGTTTATTAATGTCGTTTTCTCAGAATTAACAGCTAGTAAGTTGTTGTCAAACCGCTGAAACAAGTTATTGGCCTCATAAAAAGATAGTTGTTCTAAATGATTGATGTCAGAGCTAGATATTGAGAGGGAGGTATCGTCAGCAAACAGGGATGGTTTGGCCGTAGATAAGCATGAAGGAAGATTATTGATGTATAAAAGGAATAGAACAGATATGCTAGTTTTTCTTTATTTCAAAGAAAAGTTTAACTCAGTAGATAGGAATAAATTGTTAGACAAACTGAAATATATTGGTATAAGGGGTATCGCCTACGCGTGATTTGGTAATTAATTATCTTAATTGTAAATGACAGTGTGTTTCGCTGTTAGGAGTAGGTAGCAGTTGATTACAGGATTAATAGTTGTGTTGGGCTTTCAAATAAACTGAAAATTTGTTAACCTATAAACACTTAGTAGTGTTTGGTTATCGCTTAAAATGGAGCGATGACATTAATGTTCTTTAAAATGGAGCGATGACATTAATGTTCTTTAAAATGGAGCGATGACATTAATGTTCTTTAAAATGGAGCGATGACATTAATGTTCTTTAAAATGGAGCGATGACATTAATGTTCTTTAAAATAAATTAAGGAAGTTTATGTTTGCATTTTGACAACTAAGTCCAGTACTAATTTTTTTAATGAAAAGGAGAAGCCGATCTCCTTCTTAACCTTACTCTGCCCATTCCTCATATACCATTGATTTGTACGAGGAACTTATTCAGACAGAGTAAGGGGGCGAACCACTACATTAGAAGGTGAATATTACTGATAAAATCTTCCAGCTAGGCCGGATTCGAACCAGCGCTATCTCCAACCCAAGCTCAAAGTTCTGACGCCTTAGACTGCTCAGCCACCGGCTGGCCCAAATCATGTTTAATCAAGTTTGGTATTATTTTTTGGGTGGGTCTCTTAAGTAGCTACTCGATGTGTGTTAAAAATTTCTTTTAAAATCAGCTTAAAAAAACTAACGAGATACTCTAATCATACTGTTATTATCAATATTGTACTAAATTTTAAGATGACTGAAGCGATGTGAAATTCTCACAAAGATATTTTAATTTCCAATACATACGTTATTTAGAACAAACGTTCTTCATGGAAGATTCAGAGGTAAACATTGGATTAATCAAGTTTCATCGCATGCTTTGAAAATAGGCCTTGTCGCTTACCAAGGTTGTTCTGTCCCTTCAAGACAGCGATAGAGCAACATTTCACATTGTATGAAAACTACTGAGTAAACAATATTATAAGATAACTAGAATCTATATTTCCCGGTGACGTCAAGGTGCTATGTACATTATTTACAAAGTAACCAGGCGTTTCGCCCATACTGTGATGTGGCATCCCCATATTGTTGTCACAGGATAACTCAACAGACATTGATGTGCGGTCGTGTATAAGCAAATCGCGCGGCCCAGCGTTTCATAACCAGTTTCGCTTCATAGTAGGAAGGTACCTCGAACACCTTGTTTTTGTAGTATGGAATGTGAAACTGTCAAACGTATCCCAACAGTTACTCAAATTGAAGAAGAGCCGTGGCGACGGCATCAAGGTCATAGAGGTCAACATACATGAGTCATCCAACCTAGAATGCATTACGTGTGAAGGCGCGAGCACTTTTCTGGAGAGAATACCCGTATGTGTGCCAGCCTGTAGGCGTACCCGTTCCGGGCCTGCGGCTGCGTCACTTGACTAATTTTATACATCTTATGAAAGTGGATCGCGAGAGGACTTCTCTAATGAAAAGGAGAAATCCAATCAACTGGTTCCATGTTTTCGATACTCTACATTGTTTTTTATATATAAAATGAAAACTTATGTTCTGGTAACCAGCCAGAATGGTTTTTTGTTGCTTTTTACATGAAGAAGAGAGTACCGTGACAAAGATAGAACGCAATAAGAATAATTTATCGAAGCTTTTGAACTTACCTGAATAAATCACATGTAAATCTGGTACTGGCTGCATCTACTTACTCCAGTCTATTGACAATCCACTTTTTGAACACTTACAGTACTTACAATTAACGTGATAGGAACACATGCAAATAACCTCTGTTTATTAAAATATGAAACCTACTTTAAGTATTTCGCAGATGGCAAATATACTTATCATCTAGTCAACAAATTGGTCATTTGTCTCAACATAGCAACTCTTCTGTTGGTAGTCATATATTTGATTGGGGCCAGTACGAGTTACCTAGGTGGACTCGTGACAAGGTACCTCCTGGTAGCCCACAAGCACTGTCAATTTAGCGATTGATGGAACCTGTTTCTTATTGGACTTGGATACTGGTTAGCTTCCTGTTGAAGCTAAACTGGAATCACAGTACCTAGATCTGATGAAAATCTCTGTCAAACTGCATATTCAATTATTTTCCCTACTATTTTAAATTTAATTACCTTCCATATTTAATAATATTTATAGTTGGATAACTTATTTTAAATATGTATGAATAGTGATATCGAAAACTTGGTAATATGGCTACATGATAGTTCTGCATGATCAAGCCACAGTCCAAAGTGATTGCTAGTAATAAGGTTTTCTATTTGAGTCAAGAGTCACGGCTGGCAGCTGGAAAATAAGTAACTGATGTTTAATTGTCATAGATGTGTGGGAGAAATAAAATTTAGCTTGCCTTGGTTGGTAGGTCTATCGATAGAGGTTAACTTTAAAAGATTGTTGAAGAATGCCATCTTTTGATTATAAAAACTTAAATAAATTCGATTCAGTTCGAAAAGAGAAAAAATTGTATTGTTGATTTGGTTGATTGGACCATGAAGATAAAACAACTTATGGAAATACCAACTCAGCAACAAGCGAATTCATTTGAATGTGGAATGTATCAATATGTATTAATTTGAATGTAGTCAACTGTTAACATATTGTTTCGAACTTCCTAACACCAAATTTATTAACCTTATATCAATGTTTAACAAGAAATATACATAAATTGTTGAAGAACTCATTGAGTTACCAAACTCTCATTGAAGAAACAAAAAAATTATTTTATTGTAAAGATTCTGATAATAACAAAAGTACTCAAACATTAGATGAATGAACACAACATAAAACACCAATAAATTATGAATATAATTGTCTAATGACTGATTCAAAAATACTCAAACATTAGATGAATGAACACAACATAAAACACCAATAAATTATGAATATAATTGTCTAATGATTGATACAAAAAGACATAAATGATTCAATAAGTAATGAAAACTTTTTATAGTCTCATGTAAAAAATGAAGTTCAGTGCTGGACTGCTGGTTGAGTGAAAAATAGATGTATTGGGACGTAAAAGAAATCTTGTTTCTCCTATTATTTGGATGGTTATTTTGAAGTTTTGTATTCTTATGTATTTTAGTTAATGACAAGGAGAATTTTAGGCTTCATTTTTGACATTTATCTTTCCTGCATTCAACCTATTACTTAACTATGTGATCATAACACGTTTGTGTATAAGTTCTGTCTTAATGCTTACAACATATATTCACCGCTGGCAGATACTGGCGAGACGCCTCAATAAGTTAAACATAGTTAAGTAGTTAACACTTTTCACCGTGACTGTTGAGAGAAACGGATGATTCACTCGACTGAGCCCACATTAAGAGGGTATTGTTCTCAAATCCAGGCATTCTGTAATGTGTAAGAACAATTACAGTCGACATTTTCTCATATTATTTTGTAGGCCCCTGTAGTTGTTGGAGTCTGTAGCCATCTTTGATCTGTCTTTAGTGGTTTTATAATCTTTATAATGACTTTACATTCTGCTTTCTTGACATGTTCTAGAACTTGTTTTATGTCGAGTACTAGTGATTACATTGCATACAAGGTTTTTGGTTTTAAGGTTCTCTAGTCCAGTTGATTCAAGGATTTCTCAAAATATTTAAAGGTGGAACTCTCGTGATTTTCGTATGAAGTGTTCAGAATGTTTGTTGTGTAAAACCCCCTGATTTTTTTGTTTTCTTTATCAAAAGATATCTAAGGACCAACCTTGTTTAAAGATTCTTTAGACACTTCAACAAAAGCTATTGTTTTATGTTTGTTTCTGATACGATTGGGGGTTGATTACATCTTTTTAGATTGGTAAAATTTTGTTATAAAAAGCAACAACAGTCCTGTACAAATGATAGGTGTAAGTTGTTGAAAACTCCCGTATTTTCTTCTCATTTCGATAATCAGATACTATATTGATGTACATACTGTGTAATACTGATAAAAGTGTAACTCGTTAAAAAATTAACTAATTACTCTCGTAAGATACACAGCTGTCGATTCCCGAACCCGTACGTTCAAATGTCCGCCTGTAGCGGAAGTTTCTATTATAGGGGTAATGTTACTTCATCACTTTGGTACCGAACCTGAGCCAATTACTGTCAGATGAAAGTGGACGTACTTCAATGTGTAATCAGACAGGCCATTACATGTCTGTGAGTCCCAGACGCTTGTAATAGGTTGATAATCTTAAGATAGTTATAACTATTTTTAATTTGAATACCATTTAACATTCATTACTAGTGGTTACACTCAAGAACCGGTAATGGAAATGAAGCAGTCATTGCTGATAGTGTGCTACTAGTTGTACCCTTCTAGCCATCTAAACAACTTCAAACACTGTCAAACAATTTAGTTTTTTCAACATCAAGTTATACTTTTTTTACCTTCTCTTGTTGGAATATATTTGTTTGTTGGAGGTCCTTCAGTTGTTGGAGGTCCTTCAGTTGTTGGAGGTCCTTCAGTTGTTGGAGGTCCTTCAGTTGTTGGAGGTCCTTCAGTTGTTGGAGGTCCTTCAGTTGTTGGAGGTCCTTCAGGTGGCCGTTTCCCAAAACACGGGTTTCTGCTTCAACGGTTCCGTCCGTAATAGTTACCGTATCGTCACACTTGAAGTGTCATTTGATAGATGTTGAAAAATAATTCTAGTCGATCATAAGTTGGTTTTTTTCCGAAACTGAGTATTTTTATACGATTTTTACAGTTCAGTAATGAAACTTTAAATGTAATGTTCTACCAGTTTAAATTTAAAAGCTCATAATATTATGAGTCCACTAATTTGATCATTAATAATTATACAGTGTTCATTATAACTATAAGTATAATGAACTATAGTTATTCATTACTATAGTGTTCATTCACTATAGTAATGAATCGAACCATGCAGTTGAAATAGAAAATATGTTTTAATCCGCTGACAGTTGCCTGGGACTGTCGACTTCCCAACGGTGGCTTGGCAGTTCGAGAAACGGTCACCTAACACTTACCGCCATGGCTTCGCTCATTTAATTGTACAGGCAAAATACTGTATTCATAAGAGAATTAGACTGTATTGTATTAGTAATTTTTAATTTAAAAGAAATGCTAGGTAATATTACACATTATACATTTTTATTTACCTTGCCTTATTTAATTATATTTTATTTAGTGTGTTGAAAGAAATGTTTCGTTTTTAGGTGAATTTACTCTTTTTCTATTAATTTGGAGTACGAACTCATGGTTTTCATTGACTTCATGTTTCATAATGCTATAGTCTATTATTACCGGTGCATTGACTCTATTCATTTGACGCCATTATTACTAGTGCGTTTATTCCATGATGCGTTTATTCTTTGATTCAACAATTCTTTATACTTTTATTAAAAGGAGAGGCCGATCTCATTTTTAACCTTAATTTTGTTCTACATAAAGATGTCCTTGCAAAAAATATACTTCTTTCAAATCAATTTATATTATTTTTAATCTTGTTGTTAAAATGTTGGCAGTTATACTTGTATAGTAGCTGCTATATCTGAGAGATCACAAATGTGTGATTGTCCAGCTACCAGATTTGTTGCTCGTTTAGAACCACCCAAGTCAACCTTCTAACTTACCCAGTGTTGATGCACGAAATAAGTTTCTTATAAACGATCCGTCAATACCTGTATGTAGAGTGAACTGTCCTCGTAGGGAAGTCGGACACTATTGAATCACTTCGGAACTGGCGTGGGTAACTACTGAAAATATAAATGGGGATTGACCCTAGATCAGTCATGTGACTGTGGGGAGTCTGTCCAAACAGTAGATCACATATTTACAGTGTGTCCCCTGCACTCTTTTACAGAGGGATTAGTCAGTATAAATAGAAACAGTAATTCAGGCCCTAAATAGTTTGATGGATTGAATTTAGCTTTGTGACAGGAGGCCACTTAATCTTTATTAATATCAGATGACGTTTGGATTTTTCCCCAAATAAATATCACAGATTATACATATAATTAATTAATAGTACCTGACAACAAACCTTTTGCTATATAGATAGTAATACTTGTGATTTTTAAAATGTTACTATCCATTATTATTATTATTATTATTATTATTATATGTTTTAATTAATGGAATATCAAGTGATGCTAAACCTGTTGATTATGGAGCAATACAAGGTAGCACATTGGGGCCAATACTTTTTTAATTTATATAAATAAGTTAGAAAAACTAAATTTAAATGGAAAGCTATATTTATTGGCCGATGATTCGGCTGTTTTGTTTGAGGGAAACAATTGGAACTTGATTCGAAAAAACGCAGAAAACGATCTGAAATTAGTAAAAACATGGTTTGATCAAAATTTGTTAACATTAATACATCAAAATGTAAATTTATGGTGATATATCTAAGACCCATTACAGACCAAGGTAGAGAAACTTTAAAGTTGCACGATACCAATTGTTCTATTAGTGATTCTTGTAGCTGTGCGGAATTCGACCAGGCTGATTCATTTAAGTATTTAGGAGTGGTGTTCGATAAAAGAATGAGATGGTGTGATCATATAGATTGTGTAAAAAAGAAGGCTCATAAACTATTATTTGCTTTCAGACAGTTACGAGAAATCATCGAGCCACCAGATATAAAATTGTCATACTATGCATATTGCCAATCTGTTTTTGTGCGGGAATATAGCTTGGGGTGGTGCTTTCAAATCAATACTTGAGCCATTAAACGTCATACAACGTTTAGTAAAAAAACCGCAATGGGTAAAAATAGAAGATATCCAACATACATTTTATTTGAAGAATTCAAGGTATTAACTGTTAGACAGCTATATTTTAAATCACTACATTTATACTCTTATAATAACTTTAATATTTACATTCAACCCGACCACAATTATTTTACGCGATATTCTCAAAAAAATAGCATACAGACAGAAAGACTTAAAAAGTGTACTCATTATCCACCTCCCATTTCTGGAAGGTATGTTTAATGCAACAATACAGCTGTTTAGAAATATCCCAAATGAACTCAAAGAATTCCATCAACTTAAGCTAGTAAAGTACAAAAAGAAAGTACCTGAAAGGTTGTTGACCTTGGGAGGGGGTGCATCGGAGTTGCTTATAGCATCCCGTTATAGATAACTGACATCCTGGCCTCTACCATTTAACCACGACCTTACCTAATAAGTTATTTGTTCTGATAAAAATCTGTTGTGTTGTTTTATTTATTACTATTTTTTCCTAACTCTCTGACCTTAATTTCTTGTTATGACTCTTTCCTATTTATTTGTACTCTGTAACCGTAATTTTCTTTTCTTCGATTAGATTCCTATTATTCACTTCAAAAAATTCACAATTATGAAAAATTTATTGGTAGATCCAATTAATTAAATTGCAACATATCCATCCTTGCTTGTGTATATTGATAATTTTATAAAATTTCAATTAGTCTCTTTTTTTTATTTGTTCTAAAAGAATAAGCTTTGAAAATGACAACTCATGGCCACGCACAGATGTTTATCTATGTGGGCATTATTTTGTTCTCCATTATTAAATTTATTTGTTAAGTTAAGAATTTATTGTTTGCAAATAGAAGTGCATTGTAAATTATTTCTTTTTGTATAAAAATTGGAAGAATAAACTTATTTTGATTTGATTTATTGATATCAAATAGTTGATTACATTTTACAGAATATTGTATTAATAATATGTGTGGTATCAGTGCACAACATTGCTCTCGTGGATGAAGCCCTTTCTTGCTAGCACGCCACTTTGCTCTCGTGGGTGAAGCCCCTCTTTGCTAGCACGCCACTTTGCCCTCGTGGGTGAAGCCCTTCCTTGCTACCATGCCACTAGAATCCATGTTCCATTGCTAGCACGCTACTAGAGTCCACGTTACTTGCTAGCACACCACTAGAGTCCATGTTCCATTGCTAGCACGCCACTAGAGTCCACGTTCCTTGCTTGCACGCCACTAGAATCCATGCTCAATTGCTTTTCTAACCTCATCATATTCTACTGCTCATTTATCAATGAGTATGTCAGTTAGTACATATTCTCTTGTGTATACAGAAATAAGCTGCGTAAAATTATTCAGAATAAAGCTTTATATTTGTATGGTCAAATTGGAAAATATTATAGTAGGCTAAATTTAAAATGTGCCTAAGCCTAGGGCTTAAGAATTAAATTTTCTTAACTTAGAGTAAAAATATAAATATAAATTTGAGAGAGAACAGTTAGAGTGATAAACACTGATTCTCTGACAAAAGGCTATCAATGAATGGCAATATGCAATGAAATGTGAGCTTTACTTTCTAGAAATATTACTTCCAATTACACTCACGATTGTTGGTAATATGCAATTAAAAGTGAGCTTTACTTTCTAGAAATATTACTTCCAATTACACTCATGATACTTGTTGGTAATAGGCAATGAAAAGTGAGCTTTACTTTCTAGAAATATTACTTCCAATTACACTCACGATACTTGTTTGTAATAGGCAATGAAAAGTGAGCTTTACTTTCTAGAAATATTAGTTCCAATTACACTCATGATATTTGTTTGTAATATGCAATGAAAAGTGAGCTTTACTTTCTAGAAATATTAGTTCCAATTACACTCATGATACTTGTTGGTAATAGGCAATGAAAAGTGAGCTTCACTTTCTAGAAATATTACTTCCAATTACACTCATGATACTTGTTGGTAATAGGCAATGAAAAGTGAGCTTTACTTTCTAGAAATATTAGTTCCAATTACACTCATGATACTTGTTGGTAATATGCAATTAAAAGTGAGCTTTACTTTCTAGAAATATTACTTCCAATTACACTCATGATACTTGTTGGTAATAGGCAATGAAAAGTGAGCTTTACTTTCTAGAAATATTACTTCCAATTACACTCACGATTGTTGGTAATATGCAATTAAAAGTGAGCTTTACTTTCTAGAAATATTACTTCCAATTACACTCATGATACTTGTTGGTAATAGGCAATGAAAAGTGAGCTTTACTTTCTAGAAATATTACTTCCAATTACACTCACGATACTTGTTTGTAATATGCAATGAAAAGTGAGCTTTACTTTCTAGAAATATTACTTCCAATTACACTCACGATACTTGTTTGTAATATGCAATGAAAAGTGAGCTTTACTTTCTAGAAATATTACTTCCAATTACACTCACGATACTTGTTTGTAATATGCAATGAAAAGTGAGCTTTACTTTCTAGAAATATTAGTTCCAATTACACTCACAATACTTGTAGACAATATGTGTAATTGGAACATGGAAATATTATAATACCTAACTAATGAGCTACACATTATAAGATGTCTTGGAACATAAAAGGTAGCACCACAATTCAGGTCAGCCATAATAGTTCAGTAGGAACAAGCGTGTTCAGAAACACTCTGAGGTGAAAATATGTTTTAATTGCAACTGCATGTTGTTGGTCCAAATTCCAAGACAAGGATCTGACGGTTAGTTAGTTAGTAACGTGACCACCTGTTCCGGCTGCTAACTGTAGGCCATGATCGTGCGTGTGAGCTGGGGAAAGTGATGAACGAAGGGCAGTGGGGCGATAACACCCCTTGGACAGTCTTACACATCATGGGATTTTTTTTAAGTGCATTGAAAAAACAAGTGTAGCCTACTCAAGCTGATTGAAAACAAAACTGCGAATGTTAGTTCCTAAGTAGACTGTTTATTTAACACTTTCTCAAACAAATAATCAATATGTTTCGTGGAAAGTGCACTATGTGTATTTCAAAGCAGAACATATGCAGTACATATACTTTTAAGGCTTGATGGGTAAATTTACACTTTGTGACACCGAGTATACAACTTTGTGAAGTTTTGCGTTTTTACCTAATGCTTGGACTATGATTCTCAGTTCTCCGATTTCATGACGTCCTATGCTTTGAATCCATGAATATCGACCTATTGTCATTTACAACTTGGAACATTGAATACCCGATTCTCGATTCTTTAACTGCATGATTTGCAAAGCAATTGGCCATTATTTCCGGTGCGTTGACTAGCGTTAACAGTTAACACCATGATTAGCGGTGTGTTGATTCCATGATCTTGGTGGAGCTTGTTTCAGTGGCTCTTTATTCTTTTTTAATGTGAGTGCCGATCTTCTCACTCTAGCAGTGTGAGTGTGTGCGCGTGTGCGTGTGCGTGTGCGTGTGCGTGTGCGTGTGTGTGTGTGTGTGTGTGTGTGTGTGTGTGTGTGTGTGTGTGTGTGTGTGTGTGTGTGTGTGTGTGTGTGTGTGTGTGTGTGTGTGTGTGTGTGTGTGTGTGTGTGTGTGTGTGTGAGAGAGAGAGAGAGAGAGAGAGAGAGAGAGAGAGAGAGAGAGAGAGAGAGAGAGAGAGAGAGAGAGAGAGAGAGAGAGAGAGAGAGAGAGAGAGAGAGAGAGAGAGAGAGAGAGAGAGAGAGAGAGAGAGAGAGAGAGAGAGAGAGAGAGAGAGAGAGAGAGAGAGAGAGAGAGAGAGAGAGAGAGAGAGAGAGAGAGAGAGAGAGAGAGAGAGAGAGAGAGAGAGAGAGAGAGAGAGAGAGAGAGAGAGAGAGAGAGAGAGAGAGAGAGAGAGAGAGAGAGAGAGAGAGAGAGAGAGAGAGAGAGAGAGAGAGAGAGAGAGAGAGAGAGAGAGAGAGAGAGAGAGAGAGAGAGAGAGAGAGAGAGAGAGAGAGAGAGAGAGAGAGAGAGAGAGAGAGAGAGAGAGAGAGAGAGAGAGAGAGAGAGAGAGAGAGAGAGAGAGAGAGAGAGAGAGAGAGAGAGAGAGAGAGAGAGAGAGAGAGAGAGAGAGAGAGAGAGAGAGAGAGAGAGAGAGAGAGAGAGAGAGAGAGAGAGAGAGAGAGAGAGAGAGAGAGAGAGAGAGAGAGAGAGAGAGAGAGAGAGAGAGAGAGAGAGAGAGAGAGAGAGAGAGAGAGAGAGAGAGAGAGAGAGAGAGAGAGAGAGAGAGAGAGAGAGAGAGAGAGAGAGAGAGAGAGAGAGAGAGAGAGAGAGAGAGAGAGAGAGAGAGAGAGAGAGAGAGAGAGAGAGAGAGAGAGAGAGAGAGAGAATCTGAACACCTATATCGGCAGGGAGCTCCGATACAGAGTTTCCACTGTAGGAACGGCAGACCTTGTCCCCAAAGGCTTTCATATTTTGGGGACTTAATTAGAAAGGAAAAATTTATTACTGTTATTCTTTTATTGCAAAATATTATGGTCACAGTAGGCAGTATTTGTCAGTTGTAAAACAAATTATGAATTTAAAAAAAGCACTATTTGTTTGCATTAATAGCAGTATTTGTGCATAGATACGCCTATATACAAAAATGAAAAAATAATTAATAATTATTTCAATGAATATTTTGTAAAAGTAATTTCTGACTTATAAAGTGAAGCATATTATTAACTAAATTCATATTAGCCCAAGGATCGTGTTTTGACTATTTTATTTATTAAATACCTTCGTCTAGTGATCCTTCATTGGTCATTTAACCGACCGGTTTCGCTACTATTGTAGCATCTTCAGGGGGAGTTGAAATTTCGTCATCTTGCGATACGTTTCCAGATAAAACATAAATAAATATTTGTTTATATTTTACCTGGAAACGTATCGCAAGATGAAGAAATTTCAACTCCCCCTGAAGATGCTACAATAGTAGTGAAACCGGTCGGTTAAATGACCAATGAAGGATCACTAGACGAAGGTATTTAATAAATAAAATATTATTAACATATTATTTAAGTATGAATATGTTAATGAGGTAAAATTAGAAAGCTATAAATTATATAGAATCCAGAGAAATTTATAAAATTATAGTTAACATGCCTAATAACGTAAGTTGTGGTATTGATGGTATCAACACAGTAAAGATTAAAAATAATATTCACTACTTTACTTTGTTTTATATTAAAAAAATCTCTCATGCCGGCTATGTTTCCCACTAAATTTAAAACTGCTGTGGTTTTCCCAGTTTATAAGACTGATGATGCAACTCAAGCGTCATCATACCGTCCAATCTCTCTGATAAATAGCATTGCAAAGGTATTTGACATTTTTATAAAGGAAAAGTTGCTTATTTATTTTAGAGACTACAATATTTTTTCACCTAATCAATATGGATTTTTGCCTAGTAGAGATACTAACCTAGCCATTGAAAACCATGTGGAGCAGATTGTTACCTCACTGGATAGTAACAAATACACATTGTCTTTGTATTTGCACTTTAAAAGGGCCTTTGATGTCGTTGATGTTGATATATTGCTGACAAAATTAAAGAATGATGGTGTGGGTGGTTTATTTTTTAAATTATCATCTTCTTTTTGTCATGGGAGAAAGCAGGAGGTAAAGGTTAATAGTGAGATGTAGAAGTAAGATTTGGGTTGCGCAGGGTAGAGTTTTGGGGCCTTTGATGTTCATAGATTACATAAATGACTTGTTAAGCATCAAACTGAATAAAAAAATTAATGTTTATGCTGACGACACCACCTTAGTTTGCTCGCAGAAAATAGACAAGTTCTTTGACACAAAGTCAATGAAGACCTCAAACATATTTCTGCATGGCTAGTAAAAATAATTGCTAATAAACAACACAAAGGGAAGATGCATGCTATTTTTTTATTTTGAAAAACTTAAGGCTATTTTAACTATTCAATTTAATTGAAATTAAATGTCACAGCCATCAATAAATGTTCAGGTTGCAAAATTGAAATTACTGATAATGTAAAATATCTGGGCTTATTCATTGATGAAAAGTTAAAATGGAATTTTCACTCTAAGAAAGAAAATCATGAATATAAATTATGCATTGTATTACTGTAGGAATAATTAAAAAAAAGAATATTTAAAGCAGTTCTATATTTCTTGGGTAGAAAGTACACTAAGGTATGGAATCATCCACTACGGTGGAACGTTTCCAACAATTTTGCATCCACTTATAATGGCACAGAGAATATCACTTCGAGCTATATTTTTTGTAAAAAAGTATGAACCTATAAGTAATTTGTTTGTTTCTAATGTGCATTTTAATTTTTATCAGTTGTATACATACTCTTGTGTAATGCATTCATACAAATTTATTGAGAACTATATTTTTAAGCAGTTTACAGTTAACACAATGGCACCAATATTAACATTGCATATGCCAAACTACACAAAAGAAGTGAGTAAAAACAATATTCTTTTATGGGCAAAACTATTTTAAATAAAGTAATTTTTCATTTCGGTAATGGTATTTTGCAGTAAAGAAAACCTAAATTTAAATTCAAAGTCAAGCGGACAGTTTTAAGGAATGAGATAGGTTAGGTATTGCAAGTTTATATTTATTCAATGATCAAGGTAAAACACTCATAATTATTTTTATTGATATTTATTTGTTTATACTGTAGGTGCATATTATATTTATTTTATTATTGTATGATTGTATTTATAGTATTTTCTCTTGAAATTAGCTTTGAATGTACAAAAAATATTGGTGAGGTGATTTATATTATGAAATGCATGCAATAGTTGTCTAATATTATTTATCAAAGATTGTAAGTTACTAATATTAAGATGTGATGTATAGATTGTTTATATTTATTGTTGTTTGTTATATTTATTAAAAATGTAATTATCTAGGAACAGAGAAGAGAACGAAGCACAATGGACTGTCAACTAACAAGTAATCGATAATATATAAATCACTGATCAATTTAATTCTTGCGAGCTGAAAGCTCATGGAATATATATATAATATAAATGCTGTCTCAAAAATAAAGATATATTACTGTGTGAGTGGTAGACCTTATCCCCGAGGCTATCATCTGATCACCTGCATCGGCTGGAAGCTGCCACCTCCACAGTTCCCGATGTGGAGGTGGCAGTGTTATATATATCTGTTTAAACGAATGAATAAATTACACTTTTTAACTGTTTAGAAATAGTATTTATAATCTTTCGTAATTGGCATAATAATATCCACTCTCTGTGTAAGTTGAACCATTGATTTTATACACAAATAGATTTCCCATCCAATGTTAAATTTTGAGTCTCAAAATATCAGCTGTTTTTGTGGTCCATTGTGGAGCGCTAGTGTAGTCCCATGTAAATGTAATGAAGTTTAAACCAGCTGTGGTTGCGGGCCACACTAACTAACAAAATTACTGCCACAAATATTCCTATTAGATGGTTTATCTATTATAGGTTTATATAATCAAGGGTTGAACTAACTCAAAAATACAACATTAAAAAATAAATAAAGCAAAACATATGTTATTTAAAAACATCTGATTGTAGGTATTACAAGTTTATATTTGCAATACCTACAATCAGATACTCGCTACATCTTCTCTCCTTCTCCTATGGGATGACAGCTGGACGAAAATGATCTGCGTGGTATTGCCTTCTCGACTCATCAACGTTAACTAGGTAGGAATATGGTCCATTTCCTTTTACAATGTTTCCTTTTTTGTAACCGGAACCTGATTTATTTAAAACCCACTCGTTGTCTTTTTTCTTAAATACTTTTTCTTTCAACACAAGTTTTAGTAGTTGTTGTTTCATCAATTCCTTGTCTAATTTACCATCTACGTCAGGCAATAAGAGGTCTAGTTTAGAGCGGAACTCGTGTCCAAACATCATAAATGCTGATGTTTTCCCTGTTGACCTCTTTGGTGAAGTTCTTTGTGCAAACAGAAACTATTTAGATTTTCTTGAACTGTTCCGGAGTTACCCTGTGAAGCACTCATTCGTTCTTTGAATGTCCTAAAACATCGTTCCGCTAACCCATTGCTTTTTGGATGGTTTGGAGTGATGCGGGCGTGTTTGATGTTCAAGTTTTTGCAGAATGTATGAAATTCATGCAACTAATTGTGAACTCTGTGGTAGTCGTGGTCATTGGTATCACTTCAAGACAGTTAGATCGTGCGTCTACCACCACTAACCACATTTTTCCTAGAAAAGGTCCCGCATAATCTACGTGTATTCTTGACCATACTTCAGTTGGAATAGTCCATGATAAAAGAGGCATCTCAGTGTCTGTAGACATATTTTCTTGACATGCTAAACAATGTTTAGTGTGTTCTTCTAGACTCTTATCCAACCTAGGCTACCATACCTGTTAACGTGATTTTCCTTTCATAGCCACTATACCTGAATGTCCTTCGTGGAGAATGTCCAGTACTTTTTGTCTTAGTTTAGTAGGTATAATTATTCGTTCAAACCAAAGGAGTACACCATTTTCAAAAGTGAGTTCCTCACGCTTATTGTGATAAGGTTTAATGTCTTGATCTCCACTCCAATTCCGGAGTTACCCTGTGAAGCACTCATTCGTTCTTTGAATGTCCTAAAACATCGTTCCGCTAACCCATTGCTTTTTGGATGGTATGGAGTGATGCGGGCGTGTTTGATGTTCAAGTTTTTGCAGAATGTATGAAATTCATGCAACTAACCACATTTGCATTTGTCTGTTGGCCAACCACTTCTAAGATAACATTATTTTTTTATAGAATTGGATCGTGTTTCGTAGCTTCTTGTAAGGTTTTTGTGGATATGGGTAAATCTTGAGAACGTAAATGGAAAAGATAGATTCTATAATTTTCATCCAAACGTTCTTCACTTGTTCTGAATGTAGACTGAAGAGGAAATCTTGATTAGAAATCAGCCGTTTTGTTGTCTTCTCCTTTTTTGGTAAGTTATGGATTAGTTATAAGAGCTTAACGTTACTGCCCATCCAGCAATGATTTGAAACCACCTTAGGGACAGACTCATGTTCCCCAAAAAGCTTTATCAAAGCTTTATGGTCTGTTCGTATTTCGAAATGTCTTCCATAAAGATACTGTTCGAACCGTGATACTCCAAAAATCACCCCTAGAGCTTCTTTTTCTACAACACTGTATCGGCTTTCAGCTGTATCAAGTCGCCTCGATGGAAATATCACAGGTTTTCAATACCATTTTCATATCTGTGAAAAAGAACTTCTCCTAGACCTACATCGTTCGTATCAGTAACTAGAATCAGAGGCAGTGATTCGTCATAGTGAGCTAATGTATCCGATGTAGTTAGTAGATGTTTAAGTTTCATTGCAATCTGTTCATGTTTTTCGGTTCAACACCATTTCGTACCTTTCTTAAAAGTGCGTGTTATGGAACGCATTTTGACTGTAAATGGGGAATAAACTTGCTGTAACAATTTATTGATTCAAGAAACGATCTCAGTTCCCTGATGTTTTTTGGTGATGGCATATTTTTCATAGCTTCCAAATGTTGTGTTGTTTGGTGTATTCCAGGTTTATCAATCCGGTGACCCAAATAATTCATCTAGTCTTGAAAACATTTATATTTTGAAATTTAAACACGAATACCATTGTTTTAAAATAGTTTTAGAACTTCTATAACACGTCTCAAATGTTCTTCCCTTGTGGGAGCTGTGATTATTACGTCATCCAGAAGACATGTGACACCCTCTAATTCCGAACGGAAGTCGAGTATATCTGAAAAATCCTTTGTGTGTGTGTGGAAATAGTTAAATACTTTTGTACTGAAACATCCACTCCCATTTGGAGGTATGTGTCTTTGAGGTCGATAACTGTGTATTCTTGTCCTCCTGTGAGTGTTGCAGTGATTTCTTCAAACTTAGGCAAAGGATGTTTGTCTGGAAGCATGTGCTTGTTTATAGCGTTTTTGAAATCTGCATATATTCGTATTACTCCAGAAGGCTTGACAACGATTACGATCGGTGAGGACCAAATAATGGATTCTGTACTCGTGTTTATAGGTTGTATGACTTGGTTGTCCACCAAACGCTGTAATTCATCTTCCACAGCTGTGCGTAATGGAAGTGGAACGGTCTAGGTTTTGATACAATCGGAACTGGATCTGGAGACACTTGACATATAATATCACAATTTTTTATTGTACCCACAGATGGTTCGAAAACTTCCGAAAGTTAGTTTTTGGTTTTTGGATAGTTTTTTACAAGTGCTGAATCATCTCGTTTTAAGACATTTGTTGGTTGTTGAATGATAGTGCATATTTTTTTAATTGAGGGTAATAGAAGATTGAATTTGAGTACCCAGTTTGATCCAAATAGGGGCACGTCATTTTTGTTTACTACAATAAGCTGTAATTGTTTTGAGCTTCCAAATGCACTTACATTTACTGATGCTTTTCCAAGCGTTTCAATGTTTATTCCCGTATAAGCAGTTAAATCCTAAGTAGGAACCAGTTTGGGTGCCTCAAGTGTTTTCCATACCAATGACACTAAAAGCAGCACCGGGATCATAAAGCATCTTCACGGTTTTTTTTATTAATATTAGCAGTAATCTTTGAACCATTTTTAAAAGTTCTTATTTGATCTATGTCAGAACAAGAAACCTCACCAACATCTGATATATATTCATTCTGTACACAGCTTACACGTTTCTCTGTGGTGACCACAGCATGTCCTACTTTTAAACATGTACGAGAAAAATTGTTATTGCCTCTACAAGATCTACAAATGATATCTAGAGCATGCTACTCTTCTCCCATCGTATGTTTCTGATTGCCACAACGGAAACAGTGTATAGATTTGTTTAGGCGTCAAATGAGGTTAGCTTTGTTTTATTTGTCATAGGTTTAACCTTTGCTGCCTTTGTTTGGCCAGGAATGTTTACCCCAGCTTTGTCAGAAGCATTGACCATGTTAACTTGTGGGTTCTTCATTTCATGTTGTTGTAGATCAACATTTTCTAGAAGTATTGCTGAATCAACAACACATGTTGTGTTAGTGGAAGCGTGGAGTCTCAGTAGTTCTAACTGTCATTTATCATTCTTTACACCCAGAATAAACTGACCTCTCAATCGTTCATAAGCTCCCACCCAAAATCACAGTGGCCAGCAAGAGATCGTAAAGCTACCTCAAATTTGTTAATAGCTTCACCTTCGTCCCTGAACCGCCGCGAAAAACTTACCCTTTGCGACAGTGGGACCTTAGGTTTTGTGTAATATCTATTCAAAATATCGAGTACATCAGAAATACCAACATTACTTACAGGAGTTGGTTGAACCGAGTTAAAAGGTATCTTGAAAGATTGTGGTCCTAAATGCCCCAACAACATGTTACGTTTCTTGTCTTCATTTTGATGCCTTCATTTCGTAAAGTGATCTTAAACCATTACGAATAGACCAAATCTTCTGTTATTTCATCAAAATCGTTACACTTTAAAGCTGTATTTCTCAACTGCGCCAATTGTTGTATCTATATTTTTAAACGAATGAATAAATAACACTTTTTAAATGTGCTGAAATAGTATTTATAATCTTTCTTAATTGACATGATAATATCCACTCACTGTGTATGTTGAACTAACTCAATAATACAACATATTAAAAAAAAAAAATAAATCAAAACATGTTTTATTTAAAACATTTGATATACTACAGGCAGACCTTGTTCCCAACGCTATCATCTAACCACCTGTATCGGCTGGGAGCTCCAATACACAGTTCCCGATGTGGGGTCAGCAGACATTGTCTCCAAAGGCTGCCATCGGACCACCTATATAGGCTGGGAGCTCCGATACACAGTTCCCGATGTGGGGGTGGTAGACCTCGTCCTCGAAGGTATCATCTGACCAACTGTATTAATCCAGCCTCTAATAAGGAAAGTGAAAGAACAATTGGAGAGCAGAGGCAAGTAGGCCGAGGCACTCTCCACAGACAGGTGTGGTCGAGTGGTAGTCACGTAGGTTTACCTCCATCTACCATTGATTTGTCGACAACCTCGTTGGTTCGTCCACCAACAATAGAATATATATATATTCGTATAGGTGGAGGAAAGTTACAAGTGAAAACTTCGACTCATAAAATAGACAATTTAAAAATCTGCTGCAATTGGACGCACTAACAATATGTTTTTTTACTATATAATTAGATTTTAAAGCATTATTTAGAAAAAAAAAAAAAAAACAATTACTGTATATTTCAATGATAGGACTAATTGAAATATTCATTTGTTATAGCGCAGGGGTATTATAACTTCTGTTACTTGGATTCTGGTTAGCGTTAGATTGTGTAAGGACAAGGACCCAATTTCTTCTTGTAATTACTTCATTATATATTTTTCTTTAATTTATTTATCTTTCTTTAGCACGCTAATATAGCTCAAATTAAGGTAAATGTTATCTATCAATCCTAAAATTGACCCACTGCACATTGGCTTCCATCTTTCAATAAAGAACAGGGCCCCTCCACCCTCATTCGAGTAATTTACTGGACCATTCACAATTGAAGTGCGGAAATTCTAAATGGCCTAAATGCCAAAAGTTAAGTTTTCGGGTAAGGTAAAAAACACAACAATCTTATAAATATAACTTTATATTGTTCATAAATTATTTACAGTACAAGTGAACGTCACACAACACAAATATATGTGACGTTTACTTGCACTGTATATGTACCAACACGTATTATGCTAATTAAAAAATTGCAAATTATTTTGTTTATATATAAGAGTTAAGTCAAGAATATTGTAAAGTTCGAAAAACTTGAAATAAAAATTGCAATTTAAATGGAATTATGAAATTTCTTTAGAGCAGATAGACCAATGTCCAACGTTAATTCTCTGTAAAGGATCTAAGTCCATTATGAGGTTCTTAAGTGTATTCTCATTGGCAAATTTCTGCAAAATCCCCTGTTTTCTTCAGAGATGTGCTCTAACTTTTTTAAACGTCTTTCTTCTTATTTTCTGTCACCTAGAGGAATTCCACCAGGAAGTTTCACTAGGTTCATATTAATAATGTTCTCAGCCCTAATGTTCGGCTTAAGAATGGGCGTTCTTCGGAATGGTCCAATATTAATGTAGCTTTCTTTAAAGAAAACTATGTCAGGATTTTCTCGGGTGAATTTAATCAAAGTAAGTTTTCAATATTTCTAACTTCTTGTGCTGATGTAGGCTGTCACACTATAGTTCAGAACTCACGTAAAGGTTATTTACAAATCTTAAAATATACCCATTGCATACTGACTTCAATCTGTCAATGAAGAACAGCTCTCATCCGCGTCATTTACTGGACCATTCGCAATTCTCGTCTCTCATCAAATTTGATGATCCACCCACCGATTGTACAAGTATTTACGTCACCCTATTTAAATATACAACGAATTTTCTTGCAAGTCTAATTCTGAAATTTTACCCATGTCCAAAAAGAAAAATACTTTTGAATCGACCAATTAATCCAATTACTTTGTAAGATGATGGTGATCATTTGGGAGTATATATATTTTATAAAGTGTTCGTATACACAAAACTTAAAAATGTTGGTATGATTAAAATATGTTTTAAATATTTTCAGTTACCATTGTCTCTGATTCTTTTTCAGTATGGATATAATGATTTTATTTCCGTATATAAGTCACGCAGTAAAGGGCTCGGAACAGAAACTATGTTTAGGAAATAATTTAATGTTAAAGACGTGGGACTAGAACAGTTTGTAGTGTATAAGTTTTAAATCAACTCAACCAAAGGCATGCAAACAATAATGACCTACAAACCTCGTAATTTGATAGGTCTGAGTCTCTCTCAGTTCCTTCTCAAGAAAAAAAGCAAACCGGAAAGTGGCTCTTAACTGCGATATTGAATATCCAGCAGGATTCTTGATAATGGAAGCCTTTCAGAGAACTTTTAATAGCAAGGGAAAACACTTGGCCCATAATTCAATGTTAAAATAGAAACATTTATCTGGTTCATGTTCAAAAACCTAGTTTTATGAAGCTAACTCCAATATTAAGACATAAATAACAATTATTACCTGTTGGTGTTGTTTAGTTACCTTTAGAGAGGATAACTTATTTAAGAATGGTCAAAACTCTATTACTCAGTACTTGAATTAGTGGTTTTTATGAGGACAACAAACTTTACTATTATAAAGAATAATTATTCTAAACGCCTTAAATCTTTAAAATGTATTGTCTTTAACAACAGCAGCGTGGACACATCGGTTTGCCACAGCGAACGCAGAATAGAAATAGAGGGGCGCGATTAGGTGTCACAACGGCAAGGACACTTTAAGAGCCGGTTTATTTGGGACAGATTGTCTTTGGGACACTTTGTCCTCAGCGTGCAAAATTTCAAGATAGTACAGGTTGTCCTTTCGTGAACAGACAAACTGGACCACATTCCTGAGTGGTACAGGTTGTCGTTGGGACACTTTGTCCTATATGTGCTAAAATCATAAATGGTTTCATTTGTCCTTACGCGCAAGGACAAACTGAGCCACTTCCAAAGGTCCTTCCTTGGTTTTTGTCTATGAATGTACTGTAATAACTCTAAATCTGGGGTTGGTTTTTGAAGCTGAAAATCTTTTAACCAATTTAATGCCATTCATATTGTTTACCCTGTAATGTTTTTAGTACACATTTATGTAACATTTATTATAACAAATCACAAGCTACATAATGAACTTTTATTTTAAAACATTCGCCTATAACTATTAGTAGTTTTTGAAACTAAAGCAGCAAACGTTTGCTTATCGTAACTGATACACTCGTATATTTATATGTTTATTTTGGTAAAATCTCTAATGGGAATACATTTGTTTAGTTGTATTGATAATCTTAATAACATATTAATGTTAATGTTATTAATATTAAAGAGTTGTTTTATTTAAATTAATCTGGGTCCCTGACTGACTACTGGTAACAAAGTTACTACAAATAACAATTCACGTTACATGTTATCAATATTAAGTATTAGCCTAGTATTTTCTCTCATAAATAAGTTACTTAATAACTGTACTGTATCATCGTGTAATGGTGATAAGGGTTTACATTTATTAATAAACTAGCACATGACCCGTCCTTCGTACGGGTTTACGTTGATTTATATTGTGCTTATTGCATTCAGTAATACAAAACATCTGTATAATGCAAAAGTGCGTTGTGGTCACGGGAAAGAAGACGGTAGGTATAACACGCATATTCTATGACGTCACATGGGCGAAATGACAACAGTTGGAATTAATTACCGAAGTTTACAATTCCAGCTGAATAGTGTACAATTCCAGGCAAATAACTTGCCTACTATTTATCTGAATGCTTTCATGCGATTGGTAGATTTAGTTACCAGTATTTCATCGAATAATCAAACCAGTTTATTTCGCCCATGTGACGTCCATTGATGTATAAACAAATGAACGAGGCGACACGCGGTCTGGAACCAGGCGAATACCCCCACCATCATCCAGTCAATGGCGCGACACTACTGTACAGTGCAAGCCGTAAACAACCACTTTTTATAAATTTGTTTATCGTTTATCGACTGATTTGAATCAGAAGACCATGTCTGATGTACGTTCTGCTTACAACTGTACAATTAGATGTACAAAGATGGAAAGGCAATCAGACCTCCTTTCACAGGTAAATATACAACAGGTAAATATACAACGTTAAAGTAGTATCTACAGTACTCAGTATGGAACAGAGTAGAAATACGTTTTTTGAACATAAGTGTATTAGTATGAAGTAATATTTATATAAATGGTTTCTAACGTAGGCCTACTTTTTCGTGTTTAAATAGTGATCAATGGTGAATGAGATGGCTTTCCATGAATGAATGACACAAAGTGCATTGAACAATCAATTTTCTTATTCAAGCCATGACAAATACATGAAAAAAATATGCATATTTTCAATATTTATGTTTTTCCAGATATCCAAAAGATGAAGCCCTGAGAAAAGGATGGGTTATTGCTACAAAGAAAGCCAACTTCAACCCTTCGAACACGGCCCTCTTATGTGGCAAGCATTGTATTAATAAGTGTCCAGGAAACTCGGCGTTCAGCCTCGCCTGGAGACTGCATTTTGCCCCTTTGTATAACTCGGCCCACGGTCTCGCGGTGGAAAGTTCGGCCTGCGGCCTCACCAAGGCACTCTGCTACAGTCCCATTTTTGGGTCTCGGCAGGTCGTCTCGTGAGGGAAATCGGCCTGCGGATTCTTAACCAATTTGACCATGAATTTTGGTTTTAGGCGTAGTGGAGCCCATAGACAGTCTTTTCTCAAATCTGATGGTGTATTAGTAATTCATTGAAGAGTACCTTTAATTTGATAACCCACTTGGATATATTAGTTTAAAAAAATTGTTTTATTGGGTTAGAGCCCTTAAACGTGGTCTCTTCCAAAATACAATGATATAATGTGATTGGAGAGATAAATACCTATAGTTTGCTACCACATTAGAGCAGTTTATATTAATATTAACCTTTTTTTGCTAACGGAATTTTTGTTTTGGGGGAATATGCCCCTTATTAGTTACCCTTTTCAAAATATGATAATATATTTGGATTCAAGAGAAAAATATCTTTAATTTGATACCCCACTTAAGTAGATAACACCACCTTAAACATTTTTACATTTTTAAAAATTTCAGTTTTGGGGTCCCCGATACCCCACATTTTTAAATTTTTAAGCTGCAATTCATGGATAATGTGCACGTTTGTTATGCGTGTAGAACTGTGAAGGTTTGAAACTGTTACTTGAGATTTTCCTAATGTTAGGTCAGAAATACTACTTTTAGTGATTTTCCCATAAGAAATACATTGGGACAGTTTTTGTGGTAAAAAAGGCTGCCATTTCGGAACTATGAAGAATTTTTCAAAATCCCTTCTTATTGCACACTAACAATATAACACCAATCATCTTACAACATTTCAGCCTCGAAGATACAGTGATTTTCGAGAAACAGTGATCAGTGAGTGAGTGGTATTTGGCTTTTATATATACAGAGTATCCCTGAACTCTCTGAGGATCTTTTTAGGTATTGATTGTGGGTCAAAAACAAGACATAATATCCTATTTCAAAATTCCAAATCACCTCCGGTACAGCCGCCATTTTGTATCTTTTACTAATTATTTTTTATTTTTAAAACAATTTAAGCTGCAGAGTTCGAATTTGGTATACACATTAAAAAACCTATTTTCTTACTGAAATAAAAAATCAAACATTTTTAAAAAATATTCTCAAAATTGAGGCACTTTGAAATTTTTAAACATTAATAACTTTTAAAAGCAAGAATAAATTTTTATTGCAAATTTTATTTGCAATCCAAAAAAGTAAGATTGTTGAAATCAGACGACAAACAACCGAAATTTGAGTATTTTTGTATCTAATCATTTATGCGTGAATGAGTACAGCCATGGTGTCATGCCGCGCGAGTCAACCACAACAATACATCAGCGATCTATTCTGATTACTTTCATCCAAAACATTACAGTAAAGTGATTTGTTACATCATTGTAATGAAAATGCCCCTAGCAGGCAACGGGAAAAAAGTTGCAGATGATTTTGTTGTTATTAAATTTAAAAATTAATTGTAACCTTAAGTAGTACCCTATAAAGTAAAATTGTTGTGAATTCTAGGTTGGTAGAATAGTTGAAGGTGCTGGAATTATTCAAGAAAAAAACGAATTTACTGCTGTGCGTCAGTCATTTTCCAATCATTTTTTCCTTAGCAATCAAACGAGAGGACGAAATGTTGAGCATCGTTTGTAATGTGAAAATAAAGTTAATCAAAGTTCCAATTTATAGCCTAATGCCTTTTTAATATTATTTGTTTTATGTCTAAAACCTGCTTTGCGTCACAAATAAATTTTACAAACATTCTAGTTTTAATTTAAATTAATGTTTAATTTAATAACAACGATAATCACATGCAACTTTTTTCCCGTTGCCTGCTAGAGGCATTTTCATTACAATAATGTCACAAATGACTTTATTGTAGTGTTTTGGATGAAAGTAATCAGAATAGATCCCTGATGTATTGTTGTGGTTGACTCGCGCGGCACGACACCATGGCTGTACGCATTCACGTGTAAATGATTAAATAAAAAATACTCAAATCTCGGTTGTTTGCCATTCTATCTTAAACAACGTTACTTTTTTGGATTGGAAATTAAGTTTGCAATAAAAAAGTATTCTAGTAATTTTGTTTTATTCCTAACCTTTTAAAAGTTATTAAGGTTCAAAAATGTCAAAGTGCCACATTTTGAAAATGTATTTTTTTAATTTTTTATTTATTTATTTCAGTAAGAAAATGGTTTATACCGAATTTGAATCTGTAGATTAAATAGTTAAAAAAATAATTAGTAAAAAATACAAAATGGTGGCTGTGTGGGTACCGGAGGTGATTTGGAATTTTTAAATAGGATATTATGTCTTATTTTTGACCCACAATCAATACCTAAAAAATCCTCAGAAAGTTCAGGGACACCCTGTACAGATTATACATCTATAATATGAACAAATTCTACTAAAATTAGTAATAGTATTTTAATATGATGTGCAACAACGATATCTATTGTTATAAGTGGAAAACAGATATTCACATATTTTCCCACTATCCAACAGATAAATTTAAGCTAGGTGATATAATTATAAAAATTCTTAATGTCTAATATTGAATATGTTAATACAATTTACATTTCATTTAACATAGCCAACAAACATATTATAACTTGTTTTGTTTGTTTGTAAGTGTATTTACGTACGCAAACTATGTTTCCTTATTTACTTATTTATTTATTTGTTCTTAAGACGCCGATCATCATGATATGGTTGAAAAGGGATGTTACATACTAAATGTTTTGAATACAAAATAAATATTTTTGAAATAAATAATAGTTACATATCATTTTATATTGTAAAATATTAGGTACAATATTTAATTATTGTAGATTTTATCCTATTTTGAATAAAACTCTATTTTTCTTGAAACATTAATTTATTTATTTATTCTTTCTACGGATTACACCATTTTGTACATTGAAAATACAATACAAAGATGCACTGATTTTAATTCAAGATGGACTACATTATAACCAACAATCTTATATTACACTATATTTTACTGTCGGGTTTCATAAAATTAAGATAACAACCATATAATGAATACAGTAACAACAAAACATTAACAACAATGTTGATCATACAATAGATTAAGCAAATAAAACATTCATAACCTGTCTTCCAAAAGTTTCTTCATATGAGCCGAAGAAATCAACACTATTGGCAATCTCACAACCAAAGATATTCCACTGTTGTAGGCGTACGATGTGGGATGGAACGTACGCTGGAAGATGGCCAAGGATGGAGTCCCTCTTGGATCGCAAAATCAATACCTCCAAGTAACCCCGGGCAATCCAAGACTCCATTCACCAACTTGTACAAAAACAGCATGTCCGCAAGTTTACGTCTTAGATGAAGAGGTTGAATTTCAAAGTGCTGTTGTATACTTTCAATAGGGGTATCTCTATATGCAATCCCCAGCCTGCATCCCAGCATCCTTATGAAACGATCTTGAGTATTTGAAAGTATTTCAATGTGACTTAGTTGGTAGGGAGTCCATACAACGGAACCGTACTCCAGAATGGGACGTACAAGTGCCTTAAAAAGCAAGACCAATGTCTGATGCATGCGAAAACCCCTGGTTGATCTAAGGATAAATTCCAAAAGTTTGCATGCTCTAGCTGTTACGTGCAAAATATGTTCAAAAGGACTAAGAGATGGTGACATGATTCCAAGGTCCCTCATATTGATCACTCTAGGAATTGAATTCCCTTCAATGCTGTAATTGAACACAATGAAGTTGGATCCCCTCTTAAAAGACATCACACTGCACTTGGAACAGTTTAGGTTCATTACATTTTTCTTACACCACAGGACAATATTGTGAAGTGTATTTTGAAGATCCACCTGATCCTGAACAGAATGAACTTGCGTAAATATCTTTAAATAATCTGCAAACATCACGAACTTCTGCAAATAATCTGCAAACCACTCAAGTAACTCTCCAACCAGCAAAAAAGAGAAGCTCCAACACCATAACCCTCAAACTTAGCAATCAGGAGTCGATAATGTACCCTGTAAAAGGCTTTAGCAAAGTCCAAGTAAAGACAATCCACCTGGCTGGAGCACATGAATACAGACATAACAAATTCTTGAAAACTTAGGAGGTTTGTTACCATCGTTCTTCCCTGCAGAAAGCCATGCTGTTCAGTTACTATGTACTTTTTTAGGTGGAATATAAGATGGTCCAGAACTATACTTTCAAACACTTAGCAAGGGCTGGTTGTACAACAATGGGCCTTAGCATTGTACCTATCCCCTGACTTATAGATCGGAATGACAAAACTTGTTGTGAATCACCCAAAATTAGATTCACTAAACATTAATAAGTAGTATTAGAAAAACATTTCCTATAAATTGTTATAAATTTGAAATTTTTTAATTTAAAAAAAGGCAATGAAGCACTGCGTTACAACAAGAAACATTTCATAACTTTCATAGCACTGGTGGGGACTAAGTGTTTGGGAGATTGTAGGCGATAGGTTCCATGCACCAACACAACGTCCGCTCAATGGTTGCCATCGACTTGGACACTACTACAGAAGTTTGGGGTGTCCATGTTGAATGGTAGTTAGGGTTAGGATGTTGTGTAGGAAAGAGAACTGAGTGTCAGACTTGTCAGTTAGCTGAAAATCAGTCCAACACTTCGTGGTTCGGATTCCACGTAAAGCTGTAGGTCCCATAGTTGCCCTGGCTATTGGGATATTAATAAATAAATAGTCCTTTCTGAGCTAAGTTGAACTCACATAGTAATAATGACTACACACGTTCATCTACACTCATTCACCCCTCATATTCACCCATATCTCTACGATCGGCTTCTTATAAATGAATAATGAATAATAACATAAATAATACGAATATAAATAAATTTAAATCACTGTGTTTATTGACGCATATAAAATTAACGCATCATTTCTATTAATATTTAAAGGATTACAACGTGGTCAAGCAATTTATTTTACGATAACTAGAAGTCAAGAAAAAGATGTTTCAGGAAATTTATGACATTTTTTTATTGAAAGTTACAATTCTGAATCTATAAAATTTGTAGAATATATTCCTGTCAACCAAGTACCAAAATAACGATGCTGTACAATAACGGGGTTTTGAGTACAGTGAAATTTACTGTAGTTAACATTTCGGGTACTTTTTTTGTTCTAACTACGATAAACATTATTAAAACTTAAAATCAAATTTGAAAATGGATTTGTCGTAACGTACAATTAAACGAGGAAACAATGGTGTGACTGGATTATTATAGGCCTCTCAGTTTTTTAGTATACAACTTTCAAACTCGGGTACACATAATTTCTGCGACGACAGTAAGGAATTTTGGTAAAAACTTCAATTTCACTCCTTGTCATCTAAAGCTACTAACTTGTATTAAAATATATTAATGAACTGAAGATAATAAATTTATTTTAGAACTTAATTGTGTAGATTAAAGAGTATTTGTTTTAAAAATCATGATTAGAAAATTATAATTAGTATTTGTTTATAGTTGATCACGTTTCTTCTACGTGTAGAGGCAAAGGTGGTATTATGGGCTACCACTTTATTTTTTAACCATAAATCTTAAAATTGTTACTCTGATTTGCTGAAAACCTCACATACTATTCCTAATTATGTTTATAAAAAAGCAAAACACATATTTTTAGTTTAAATCAATAATTAACTTTAATATGATAACATGTGAACAAAATTGACATATTGTGAAGAAATTAAGAAGTGGTGGTAATATGGGCTACCATATAAAAAAAAAAAAAAAAAAAAATACAATATTATTTCCTGAAATGTTTTATAGAGTAGTTAAAAATAACAATAGTTTATAAAAGGCATGTTCATTACAAAGTGTTCATTTAGGATAGGCAGAAATCACAAATATAATGATCTGTTTCGCAGCCAGCACACTCGTTGTGCACCCACATCTCGCACATTAGGCACTGGATCCATAGCTCTCTTTTAGCATCTTTGGAAAACAACGCCTCACAAAAAAGGCAGGCAGCATCTTCATCTCCAGGCTTTTCTGCACCAATGCAAGGCTCTAGAACTGACTCTCCAGAGTCTATCGCTCCCTCCTCTGAACTCTCGGATGATGATTGTAAGTCGATGATCAACTTTCGCCTCACTGATTGCGTTTTGCTTTTTATTCCTTTTTCCATTGTTATGTCAAGACCTGGTTCATGTTTCACCTTCTTCGTATTCTCATTTATAGGTTTAGCATCACTTTCGATCTTCTTTTCACTGTCCACTTCTTTTTTCTCCTTTAATGACGCACAACTGATATGTCAAACGTCTAACATCGTTTCTAGTAAATCCATAAAACTTTTGTTCCATTATCAGTAAATAATGTACAAGTTCAGCTTCCATTTCACCAGACATAACTGGTTTCCTCCCCAGCTTCCTAGACACAGCTTCTTCATCTGGTATGCCAAGATGAACTAGCCTTTGCAATGTCGTTCGTGGTACAGAAAACTGTTTTGAAGCTTTTAAAAACCACATTGTCTTTTCTGAAACAGAAGATATCATGTCATCCCGATTCCAACATTGCCTGTGTTTATTTTCCTTTCGTGGATTCAGCACTTTTCGAGGCATTTGAAACAGAAAACCAAACGGTATTTGTAGGGGCTGTAATATGGGCTACTTCATTTGGTAGCCCATATAACCACCACGGTGATTGACCATATTACCACCTTCGCCATCTTGGAAAGCAAAGCATCACTATCCATCACAAACAACCCTTAATTAAAAAACTTCACGAGTATTAGAGAGCTAAATACTTAAGTAGTTCATATGAAATAAGTTAGGAGCTAAATACGCATTAGAAGTATGTCTAATAAAACTTTAAATTCTTACCTTTCAAAGTTTTGAAATGAGAGAAATCACAAAGCAGCTCACCACTATCGCAAAACATAACTGACTGCGTCAGCACACTCTATGGGCGCTGCTTGAGCTAGCTACTAATGTTTATAGAGGTTTCTAATAGATTGCGCAGGCTTGTTCGTCAGTTATTAAGGTAGCCCATATTGCAACCACTAGCCCATAATACCACCTTTGCCTCTATTTCTGTTCGTTAACCACAACTAATTTGTTACGTGTGAACAAGTGGGGCAGGCTCTTGGAAAGTGACCAGGCAACCACAATTAAATACACTTTGTTTGTTTCTCTTATGTTAGATTAATTACCAATCTGGTGTGGGATTACGATAGTAAACATTTAATTAGAATGCCAAATAAACCAATTAAATATGCTCACTGTACAGGTTTGATTACTTGTAAAACATAAATCTAATTAGTTACCAAACAGCATTTACTCGTCTTTATAACTGAAAATTTACTGGTGTAAAAGGTAACGTAATAAAGTTATAAGCTTTTGATTGATACAATACGTTTAGTTATTCTTCGTTGCTATTTTGGTTGCATTTATATTTACAATAGGAAATTATTCTTGCTGCTCCATCACTCCATCCCACCGAGTCACGTGAGGGAGCATTCTTCTGTTTCCGTAAAAAGTATTTTATAGATCGTTCTCTTTTATAAGTACAGCTTAAACTCGTTTGTTATTTGTATCTAAAATTAGCATTAAAAATAATGTTGTGCTACAGATACGGAGTCAACAACAACCGAGTAATAATACAGTTATAAATGTATCTTAGTAAATAAGTGTTAAGTAATAAAGAACTTCAGATTAAATACAATAAAAAATACACACAATACATAAAACCTATTCATACACACAGAATAATCGACTGAATTCATATCTCACCAATTGTGTTGGGGTCAAAATACAAGACTCAACTACCCTAAAAATATTCAGTGTGTCCCTAAAATAAGTTCCTAAAGTTTATAATTTAGTTACTTGTGTTAAAACAAAAAATGTCCTTTTTTCACATAATGCTTCGTTTTTTCACTTGTCTGTCGGTTAACAAAATATTTTAACCGGAGAACCACTAATGTTGCAATTATCAAATTTGACATTTAAGAAGATAATAATATAAGACGTTTTTAGTTTGTTACCATTTTTACAGTATGATAAACATTGTCAACATTGTTAGATGATGACAATAGGTTTGGTATTTGTATGTATATCCCATAACTGTATACAAACACAACGTTTTACAGCCACATTAGCCAATTTAAACATTTGACGTGACTTAATTTTGAGTGTGGAATAATAATATTAATTCGCTTTCAACTTGGAGATAAAGGCGCTTCAATAGTGTAAGGAGTATAGGTGACAGGAACTTATCCTACAATTAGGAACAACAATGATGAATGGGTTAAGACCTACTAGTGACAGATGTATTGAGTTAGGGACCCAATGATGTAGGATTGATGGAGCTGGGGAGCCTCTAGTAGAGAATGAATGGAGTTAGAGACCCGCTAGTTTAGGATAGTTGAAGCTAGGGTTCCACTAGTGGAGGGTGTATGGAGCTAGGTACCACTAGTGTAAGATGAATGAAGCTAGAAATCCATTAGTGGAGGGTGTATGGAGCTAGGGACCCACTAGTGTAAGATGGGTGGAGCTAGCTATCTACTAGTGGAGGCGCTATGGAGCTAGAGACCCACTAGTGTAGGATGGATGGAGCTAGGGTTCCACTAGTTTATGATAGATGGAGCTAGGGATCCGTTAGTGAAGGGTGTATGGAACTAGGGACCCGCTAGTGTAGGATGGTTGGAGCTAGGGATCCACTAGTGGAGGGTGTATGGAGCTAGGGACCCGCTAGTGTTGGATGGGTGGAGTTAGGAATCCACTGGTCGAGGATGGATGGAGCTAAGGATCAGCTAGTGGAAGATGGATGGAGCTAGGGACTCACTATTAGAGGATAGATGGAACTGGGTAACCACTAGTGGAGGATGGATGCCATGGACTGGTTATTTGAGGATATATATTTTCTTTTATAATTTGCATTATCTCTTAAACATAATTTAATGTTTGTACGAGCAATACGTGCTCATATATGAATATAGGACGTTATACAGTAGTTGAATGTACTTTAAATGTTTTTGGTTTTTTTTTTTCTTTAGTTCTAAATTATATCAACGTGCATGTAAGTATTTTTGTATATTTTCATGTGTATGTAGTTTGTATATGTCCGTTTGTATTTTCATACATTTAATAAAATTATGTTTGTTATTCGTGTGATTAGAACTCTTGTTTTTTTTTCTTTTTCTTTTTTTATATATGCTAACCACACAACTGGAAAAGTGATTAGCTCTAGTTCCTAAGGAATTAAAGTGTACATACATATAATATTGTGAAAGGTTGACAGAACAAATAAATATTATTACTATACAAACATCGACTCCAGGTGGCCACAGATGGTATCTAAAAAAGTATTGATTCTACATAAAACTTTAAATGCGGATATTTACCTCATTTGTTTATGCTCATTACAGTTATGTAATGAGCATAAACAATTTTAAATTAATAATTATAATTAATGTATAATTAATTAATTATTAATAAGTATTAATTAATAATTAATAATTAATAATCAATAATTAATAATTGATAATTAATAATAATTATAATTTTAAATTTTGGTCGCCATTTTTCAATATGGCTGTCCACTTTGAAATGTCTTATGGGAACCCCTATTTTTTATCATGGATTTAGGTTTTACTATTAATTCTAAGAATTTTATTATTTTGATACACAACTGTTTCGTCAATAGGAGCGCTGAAAATTTCAAAAATCCTTATTTCAACAATTTATTAAAGAGTCGTGTTCTGCCATTTACAAAAATAAAGCTTAACCTATAATGCATTATTTTTATTCAGTTAAATCTTGGCAAGCTCTTGCAGTTTCACAAATACGTATTTTATACAAAAATATTAAAGTCACGTAAATAAAATTTAAAAATTCGGTCGCCATTTTCCAATTAGTGGGCAACTTTGAAATGACTTATGATAACCCCTAATTTTTATGGTTGATTTAGGTTTAACTAGTGATTCGTAGAGTTTTTTTTATTCTAGGTATTATTTTAATATACGTAACAGTTTTCTCGCTAAAAGCACTGAAAGTTTTAGAAGTTCTTAGTTTAACAATTCATTAATTTAAATAGTCATGTTTTACCATTTAAAAATAATAAAGATTAACCCAGAGTACATTAGTTGTATTTGATAGAATGTTACAAAGCTGTTGCAGTTTCAGAAATACATTATTTTTTTGAATCCCTGGGTTACTCCTTATTTTGTAATTGTTAAAAAACGAATGTTAAATAAACTGTTAAACTAAGAATGTCTAAAACTTTCAGCGCTTCTAGTGAGAAAACTGTTAAGTATATATCTTCACTACCTTCCATGACAAAGGAACCTCCAAGTCTCAGCGATAGCTCCTCGTATATCGCAGCCTACAATACGGAAACACAAGGATGGACTTCGTTACTGTATTTGAACTTATTGACAATGGTGGCAAGAAACTTGATTCATGAATTCATCCATTGATGTTTTATTCTCGCCTCTACTATAAAAGTGAGATACGTCGGCGGCCAAGGTGAAAGGACTGTGTCGGCTTCAGAGTGTGGGACCGGTCAAGGACACAGGACATTGTGGGGTTTCTTCCGATAGTCCTGACCCCACATCCTTGACTGATTATAGTAGGCTTTGTATGGCAGGAAATATCCAAACCATAACTAAATATTAAGATAAGTATAATTTTATTGTACCTCTTTAGGATACCTGAGATATCATTTCCGATAATGCTTTTAATACTTATAAACAAATAACATTTTCTGTTATTTTTTAATCGTTTTTTTTTTTAATCCACTATTTTAAAACAATTTGTTGTGGCCAAATATTAAATGTCAAATGTAAGTATAAATCAAATAAAGAGTTGTATCAAATTGCAAAGCAATTAGTCAATTCTTACATTGAATTATATTATCTATGCATAAAAAAAGCTAAATTGCTGAGAAGCAGAACATTTTGGATCAAATAATTGTAGGAACTCTTTAACGTTAAAAAAGTCATAGTCGAACAAGTACAATTGGTATAATTAAATACATTTTTGACAATCTGTGCATAGTAAGGAAAATTTGTTGATCTTTTATCCGTTAATGAAATAATAAAAATAATAAAGTACTTGTCCACAAGTTAGGTCTAATCAATGACATAACCTCAAAAGTACTGTATATACATTTGCCATATGTATATACAGTAATATACATATGGCATATCTGGATTAATATGCCAGATATATATAAAATAATACTGTTATTTAAATATTTTAAAGCGTATATGGCAAATGTATATACAGTACTTTTGAGGTTATGTCATTGATTAGACCTAACTTGTGGTCAAGTACTTTATTATTTATCATATATATCATAATTACTGAAGAAATTCCATCTCAGTATGCTATTTAACATTGCTTAAAGTAATTCGCCAGTAGACAATAAGATAGAACACACATATACAGTGAGGTTAAGTTGTACAACAATATGGGAGGAAATAATCCTGCTGCCTCCATAGTTTGAATATATGTTCATATATAAATCTACTTCAAAGGACGTTTTAGTTCACATGGGTCCAGTAGAGTTCATACGTCAAACCGACCGTTGATGTCTCTCACATTCATTGTCGTCACCACGTTGACCTCAGCAGTACTTGTAGCTCCTTATATTTTAGAGATTAAAAATAGTTAGATAGACTATATATTTGGAAATAATGTCTACTCTCTATTACAGCTGTCAAATAGTTCTACTATAGCAGCAATTCATTTTATTTAAATATGTGATTAATAGTATTGAAACATGTATTTTTACGTAATATATTCTATGTGAGGACTGTACATTGCTATGTACAAGCATATTACATTACTATATTTAAGACTGATGTTGTCTAGTATATATTGTACCATCAATTAATTATACTTTAGGGTGACAGAAAAGTAATGCCTAATGACAGCGACCTTTACTAAATGCTTTTATGTTGATACACAGTAGACCACCATACAGCAGTGTAATGGTGTAGCCATCATTCACTCATCTTATAAGTCCTGTTCGCTCAAGGTCACATAGTGAATATTACCCTCCTAGTCTAAATACATAACCAGCTGTCCTACAATCCAGTGTGAGCGAGACGGGGGGAGGGGCCCCCTCCACATTGGAGCGCGTGGTCGGTGGAAGATGCCGCTTTAAAAGAGAATGCCGCATAGGGGCCCTCATATTCTGCGTTACCCATCGTGGAAACAAACATGATTCCACGAGGTGTGTTCATACTTTGTATCCTGGCGGTGGGTTGGTCAGATCCGTTGCCAGAGACCACCACCAGCCTTGAAGACTGCTTCAAGAAGGATTCCATCTCGTGTGTCCAGATTCAACTTTTCCGGAACGTCAGATCTTTCTTCAATCAAGAGCGCGTCGAGATCTTTGGAGGCTTGTCTCTTGTCAAAAACCCAACCCCAGAGGAATCCGCCAAAACCGGGAGAGCTCTAGATGACTCGGAAGAAAATCAGATCGTTGCTGCTCAAGGCGCTGACCAAAGGGAGGATCTCCTGGAGTCGTACGCCCTAGGCAAGATAGGGTCGTTCTTCCAGGAGCGAAGCCTATCCTGGAACCTATCCCCGCTTGTCACCGAGGTGGCGGCCTCGGCTCGCAGCCTCGCCAACAGCATCCCACCGTCCGTCAAGGATAACTTTTCGGAGCTCATCGCTGAAGGTATGTGTTCAATTCTAAATTTAAAAAATTATTCCATAAGATTTGTAAGCTATAAAAACTATTGTGAAATTATACAATAGTTTACAATATTTAAAACAAGTTGAGATATGAACATTTTCCTAATGGATTGGAACGTATTACTATCACGCTTTAACTAATTAGGGTAAATAATTTTGCCTAAATGTGGACTATTATTTCAATCATTACTATTTAAACATAAAAGTTTTGTGGTGCATATGTTTCGTTAAATCACATTAAAAAAAATTATAATTTCTTTTTATAATTTAATTTTCATTTATATATGATTGTAAACTGTTTTTCAAAATGTTAATGTGCTGTTATCATAGAGATTTACCCATATTATAGACATTTATGATGTATGAAATATATTCAGGAATTAAGTAATAAAGGACCAAGTCCAAAGTTCAAAACTTATTGAGAAGCTAGAAAACAAACTCAGAAACTATGTTTCTTCCCTTGCTTTTGACAAATTAGTTAAGTTTTTTTTTTTTACATTAAGTTTAGGTCGTGCTTTAACTTTTCGAGTAGTTTGACAGTGATATATATTTTAGATAATATCAATAAAAACTAATCTAAAGTAGGCATTTGTTGTTAGGGACCAAGTCTCGTGAACTTGTTTCTTTTCCCTGTGACGATAGACATAGAAACAACAATATTACTTCCATAGAGCAAAGTTTAAGTAAACAATCTATGCTGTTGATAAACACGTACTTTGAAACAAATATATACTATGGTAAAAAATGTTAACGCTTAGAGTAGCCAACTTAATATAATAAATAATTTCTCTTTATAAGTCTATATGTGACCTTTATTGTCTTATTTAAAGTAATTAACAACGAAATGTGTTAGTTGGAATGCTCATTATTAGCCATTGGTAATTGTTCATTATACAACCGTTAAGATTACTCACATGTAGAAAAAACAAGACCAGAATACGATACAAAAATCACTATGAAAAACACAGACATAAATTCTAACTTACCATAACCAACATTTATGAATAATCAAAATCCCTTGTTCACTTACAATAAATTGCTTGTTTTTATATTATTATGCTGTTTTTCGTTTACCCCATTAACAAAGAAAATTGTGAAATATGTCAAGAACTGTTTAAAAAATGTTTCGTGTCCGATAAACATTACTTAAATTGTATTTCATCATTATTTTTATTGTGATTAATATTATAATTATCACCTATTATACGTATACATTAATCATAGATGGCTAACATTCTTTGCAATGTTTTATTTTTATTCTATTACGTGGATCTCTTAAAAGGGAATTATCATATATTTTAAATTTTAAATTTACTTAGGACTTGGCATTTTAAAACAATCATATATTTTATAGTGTATTCAAAAATTGTTTGCAAATAGCAAATAGTTAAATATAGATATAGTCACGTTTACGGTATCATTGATACGTTGTGTTAATTCATTATGGGTTAAACAGTTATATTTTTAAGTACATATTTTCTGTATTCGTCACATTTCTGTTCGATGTATATTTAGTTACTAATTAATATTTTAGTTTTTAACCATCAAAACACTAAACTCTTGGCATTGAGGCCAGGACGTGGGAGGAGCCACTCCCACGTATCTCAGAACTTTCCCAGGCGACATCCTTGACCTTCCCAGGAACAAGTTCAGGATGTGTCCTGGGAGAGGACGCATTAATTGCGTGAAAGTCGTGTGGATCATGTTGCCGGACACTCTCCTCTCTCCGTTATCACTCTCCCACCCCCTTTTCCCTCTCTTACTTCCGAACTACTTTAGTCTGCATCTGTTTAATGTACTTCAATGAAGGCTTAACCGGGACAATGCTGTTAGTGAATATGGCTTTATCACTTTAAAAAACTTAACAAATATTCACAATCTTTCGGTGATCAACGCTTGTCAAAACATTCTTAACGTAATAAAAATTATGACGTCTGTCCCTTGTAAAAATATTTCTAGAAACAAGAAAATAATTTAGATGTTTTATTAATTCTTCTTATTTACTAGTTTAACAAATGCATGCGTAAAACAACGAGGTGACTAATATCACGTATGTACTTCACCTCACGTGCTCTCCTACAGCACAACATTTACCAGTGTTGCTCAATAGCCGTTTTGCATTGTTAAACGCTTAATATTGCTATTTTAATAAATACAAAATAGGTGATTATGAAAACTAATCATTTTCAAGAATATCTTAAGGGCATGGAGGAACATATGATATGTCATTTTCTGAATTAAATTGAGACAAGTCTGCCTTATTGTGGGGAAAATGATAAACTGCGCGTAATTGTTGCTATGACCAAGCTTGAGAAAATTTCCAGTTTGGGGAAGAAACAAGAATGTTGAATATATAGATGAAAAGGAAAGAATGTCCACTGTATGATGTGATTTCTCCATGCATGGTGTTTTTTTCCTTTATTTTAGCAAATAACAGAAAAATATTGGATATTGGATAATACAGTCAAAATAACATAACTTCTTTTCAATTTATTTAATAAATTGAAAAATAATAATAATAAGTAGCTATGCAAATATCTTACTGTTAGATGAATCGATTCTAACCTAACTTTCACTTCTTAGCTTGAACAAAGCAAAACTATTATAATCTATTTAAATATAAAACATGCTTCAGAACTATCTTTAATAATTATGTACAATTCATGTGACAAAAAGGTAAAGTATTATTAGTGTTGAACATTTAAGAATGTTTTTCTAAAAGCTTAATTTCTGTGACTTGGTTTTCCTAAGCACAGTAGTTTTAATTTATTGTATATGTTTTCATTTGTGAACGCCGAGTTCTATATTTCTTCAGGCCAGTGTTATTCTTACATAAATTTATCGATACAAAACAAAATATTACAATACTGCACTTAACAATTAGGTATGAGAGATTTCTAAATATTTACTTAATTTTGTTAAACCACAAGGCTTAGTAAGGCCCAACCCTTACCTTTATTGAGGATGACTATTAGGGACTTTCAGATTAGAATTAGGACTAACAATCTTTTTGCTCCTTTAAGCTCATTCTTACGACTGAATTTCCAATTTGCTATATAAAAATTAAACAAAATCATACAAAATTTCTGAAACAAATAACACAATATTTACTATAACATTTTGTAGCTAACATACTTTGTGTCTTCAAAAAATACCAAAATCAAACGTACTCGTAATTATAAATATCGTTCGTGCGACTCGTCGATGACTCGGTGCTGCTGACTCTGTGTACCAGCAGTGTCTCCCACTATCGTTCGTGTGACTCGTCGATGACTCGGTGCTGCTGACTCTGTGTACCAGCAGTATCTCCCACTATCGTTCGTGTGACTCGTCGATGACTCGGTGCTGCTGACTCTGTGTACCAGCAGTATCTCCCACTATCGTTCGTGTGACTCGTCAATGACTCGGTGCTGATGTCTCTGTGTACCAGCAGTGTCTCCCACTATCGTTCGTGTGACTCGTCGATGACTCGGTGCTGCTGACTCTGTGTACCAGCAGTGTCTCCCACTATCGTTCGTGTGACTCGTCGATGACTCGGTGCTGTTGACTCTGTGTGCCAGCGGTGTCTCACATGGTCTTTTTAGTTTTGTTATTTTTTTATTTTAAATAAAGAATTCTACTAGGTTAAGAAATAACATTACTTAAGGATTTGTTAATGTGTTAGTGGATTAGTGGATGTTAATAGTTTAATTAATTTGGATATTGGTTTGATCAATATTCTTTAAGACCTGGCAATGATGAAGACCGCAGTAGATATACAGGCCGTGCTGCAACTCTCGCCGCGTGCCGCTACGTCACTGCAGTAGGTGGTACTTGAGTCAGCCTGCACGCGTGCTGCCTGACAATTGCGCCAACATAAGGCGGAAAATCGGTTGTCAGTCTTATTACTTGTACTTGTTGCCATAACCTATAATGGTGTGTAACGTGCATTATGTTATACTCCTTTTCGGTACTTGCTCTCCAATATTTGGTTGTTATAACATGGCAATAATTAATAAACTATGCTGTACGCTTACTGCGTTCCCGGTTGTGACAGTAAATATCATAATAGTAGTGACACCGTGTACATTTCTGTATTTAATATTCCAAGAGATCAAACAAACTCTGATACTTAGTTAAGGGTAATACACAGAAGTGACTTCAAGCCTAATAAAAACTCTAGAGTGTGTATTAAACACTTCGATGACAGATTTATTTTAAGAGAAGATTCCGTTGTCCTGCAAGATGGGACGATTTTATCCATTATTTATGTCGTTATTTTTAAAAGACAATATTCCAGACTGTAGTTTTTGTAAAACTTCTATTTTTATTTACAACAAGAAATGTATCAAGATTTTTAGTATTATTTTATAAAATAATTATTGTAGGTCTTCAAAATAAATTTTGACCGGAAAAACCACCAAAAAGCAAAAGCTTGACAAACTATATCAACTATGAGTTTTATTACAAAATTCCGCCTGTATATCTTGCACTATGTTGTTGTTCTTAAAACAAGATCATTGTTGTAATTTAATGTTGTTCCTTTCTTAAAATTTATACTGTTTATGATATTAGAAGTTTAGTATTTATATTGTAGGCTACTCTTTTTCCAATTCTTTTATTGATATATATAAATTAGGCCTATACAAACTGTTCACGTTTACATTTCTCCATTAAATTTTCACTATACCATTTATTGTCTCACATTTATTTTTTTTAGAATCAAGATTATATTTAATACACTATCTTTGATATTGTGGCAAAGATCACATATTCTGCAATAACCTCTAACCCTCCATACTTGGCAATAATTTAAAAAAGACCTTCCTTAATTTAAATGGGAGGTTACTGTAATTGATTATTATTGTAATTTAATTTTCTTACTTGAATAATACGAGAATAATAATTTCGAGTTTAGGATTTAGATTCTACTCTTTTTCTTACTGTTTATTTATATTTGAAGTATAAAAACGGTTCACATTTAAGTTTATTCATTAGGACTAGAACTTCATTATACTAATTATTGTCTCTATTTTATATTTCATAATCACTATTAACTAAATTATATCATGAATATATTCTGAAATATATGCATTTATGTTTTGAAATATATTCTGAACATTTTATGTTCAAGCTTATAGTTAAATAAAATACTTTTTAAATTGTATTCTTCAAGATTAATGTACTGTAAATGTATTGAATACACTATCTTTATTCAATTACTGTCTTTTTTGTTCTTCATTATTAATTTAAATATTTTACAATAAACTGTATGAACAGGAGTGTATTATTAATGAGAAGTGTTATTTTGGGCATTCTGATGGTTATATTTATTTGATTTTGAGGAAAAACCAAACGCGCAATGAGCGTTCCGCATGCAGTTCGGCCATCTACTAGTGTGACGTCATAGATCCTACAGCACGGCCCGTATATCTAGTTCGGCCTTGCAACGATACCACTCTTAACAACTAACTGAGATAACTTGTTAAAATAGTTTAGCTAACGAAAAATAATTTCTAAATACACATTTCATTGAGAAGTGATACACTCATAGTAATTTTGTAAACATTTCAATCAGGTCTACATTGTCATTTTTGAGATGTTTATAAAAACCTAATAACAAAAATATGTCTGTATGAAGTTTTGGATTCAAGCCAATAGTATCATAAAAATATACTTTCGCAGTTTGGAGGTAACTTATTGTTAAGTTATAACAATAAGTTGTAATAATAAGTTAATAAGTTGTAGTTAATAATAAATAATAATAATAATAATAAAATGTAGTTAATAAGTTGTATCAGGCCTACTTATTGTACGGTTAATTTCTAATACAAATGTAATTTATAAAAAATATAGTTTTGAAGAAAGTGACAACAAAGTTATTTTTTTAGAGCCAATATGACATTTTTTGTACAGGCCGAGGAAAGAAGAAGAAGCTGATTAAGGCGCTCCTTCCACTGCTGATCGGGTTGAAGGTGAAGTTGGCTGCACTTGCTGTACTGGCATACTTTGTGATTGCTCTGATTGCCAAGAAGGCTCTCCTGGCCAGTTTGGTGTCTCTCGCTCTTAGTGGGTTCGTGGCCATCCGCAAACTTCTGTCACAGCAACATCACCACCAGCCAGCTCACCACGAGGTCCAGGTCCACCCTGTGGAGTACAGCAGTCACGGTGGTGGCGGCGGCGGTGGCGGCGGCTGGGGCGGAAGTGGTGGTGGCGGCTACGGAGGCGGTGGTGGCTGGGACAGCTACAACAGCCACGGGGACTCTCATGGCTCATACTCCAACAACGTCGCCCATTCTGTCGCCTACGGAGGGCAGAAAACTGTCCGCAGGAGATAGAAAAGTTAGTATCACATTTTGTTTTGAATTTGAGATTTGTTCATGTTTTACTGTCAGAATTCTTGTCATTCCCATGGTGTGGGAGCTATGATAAGATATTGGCCCAACAACTCTTTAAAACGAAAATTATCTAATTTTTGCTGTTGAGGGAAATTGAGTCTTAAATTGGTCGTTTTCCTAACAGAAGCCAAACTATAGTAATGTCTACAAAAAGTGATCTAGTAAACCCAACGTTGAAGTCTCTGGAAACCCCTTGTCAGCTACTGGAATCTTAATTGAGGTTATTATTTTCGGTATAGTTCTTTAGTACAGAGCTTGTCTGTGTAAAATTTAAAAAATATCATGATCATCAATTTATTTAGATTTATTTTAACCTATTAAAATGTAGTGAGCCCATGTCGTTCGCCATAAACAAACAGTTTCACATAGCAGAGAGTAAATTGAGTAAGTGGATCGGATACCAATGTCAGGGTCAACCGGTCTTGTCCTGACATTCTCAAGTTTCTTTTAAAGTGCGTCAGCAACTTTCTACAGATGAGAGGACCAGTCCAGCTGTACTCCACTCTCCCATTATACCTTATGATGTCTCGAGAAAGCCTCCTTGTCGTATCTGGATCAGAGAAACTGACCGACAAGGCGTGGTCCTGATCGTGTCCTCACCCCCCCCCCTTCAATATTGAACTCTCATTAGACTCACGTTCTGATATGATCGATCTACTTCTATTGGCGCAACATTGTTCATTTCTAAATTAATTGGATTTCCCCCTAAGTATACAACATTTACTGAAACTTATATAAAATAATCTTTTTTTATTTCTTAATCGTCTGTCTAGAGTGTTTAACTTAGTTTTGTCTCAGAGCCTGGATTCAAATATACGTGTAAAAGGTAATGTGAAACCTCAATACCCATAAAAAACACTTAGGAAAAGTGTATTTTTAATTAACATTAATTTAATATAAAATAAAATTACTTTGTACACGATTATTCCAAGCTAAGCAGGGAACTACAACGCCAGCTTATATAAATAATATTTTTAAAATCATAATACCATGTAAAGGTCCCACAACGTAAATGAAGCTATGGGTTAGGCCAGACAATTTCCAAACTGGAGGAGACGTGCCTGCTGTTCTGAATAAATGCTAACTATTTTTTTCATCAATGTCCCTCAATACCTCACACGCTTTGTTTTTTTCTAACATTAAAAATAATGTGTCGAGAATAACGTTATAATTCATTTGTCTTCTCAACACTTTAACACTTGAATAAAGAACTTGTTGAATCAGTCGTGAATGATAGTTTTATGACTAGAGTCTTAAACTCAAGCGTGCATGTGTTTAAGAGTCTGACCAGGCTGTCGGTAATGTTGGTTTTAATCTCATAAGAACAATGTTATTTGCGAATCCAAAGTTTTTTCGTTATTTATTGACCAAACTTGTATATAACGTGTTATTTTAAACTTAAGCATATCACGCATTGGGTTTGCTTATGATATTTTGAATACACATGTCTAGTTTTGAAAATATGGGAATATAAAAACTTTAAACTAAATAATTTTTATTTCTCCCCCGTAAAACTAGTTAGGAATTCGCAAAGCAATTCCGACGCGAAATTTCATTCTTGATCACATTCAATTTGTTTGGAGGGAATCTGTTAAAATAAATCTGTTTAGTTTGAATACACGTGATCGTATGTCCGGTCCGAAAATAACATTGTTCTTATGGGCTTAAAACCAACATGGCTGACAGCCTCCGACAGCCTCTGCAGACTCTTAACAAAAAAAAAAACCAACAGTTTACAATTCCATACATGGAAAGTTGCAGTTTTCTAAAGCTTCAGTTATGTTGGGCCAACTCTACTGTTACATCGTCCTCTTTTAGATCATTTAAATCAGAACATATCATACGGTCAGTTATTCAACATAGTTATAGTACAAGTGTTTAGGATAGCCACCATTAGTCACATAGTAATTGTCGTCAACTCGATAGCAGAAAACAAACTTGAGTTGTTACAAATTTGATTTATTCGTAGACGCTGTTTATTGCTCTTACCTAGTGGTGGAGTCAATAGTTATGAAAATTCTTTAATATTGTTGATGCCATTTGGAACTATAACAAACAAAACATTGTTGTGGTGGTTGCGCGTGTAACGATTATTTTACTCAAAACTAATACCCTCAACTAATTGTAAGGGGGGGGGGAGGCTGGACTGGTCTACTCCTCCATAAGTCGATTGTTTTTGTATTTTCCGATGTTTTATATGATATTTGATACGTATTGTAATCATGAGAATGTTGATTACTTAGCCTATTTTCATTTTCAATGTTTGTGATACAATTAGCTACCTAAAATGGTCCCGATTTAAAAATTTAATTGAAACAAAAACACCAACAAATTGGAAAAATAAATATGCAATCAACATTGAGCATTTGTTTAAGAATTTGATAAAATATTTAAAATTGCCTGACGAACTATCACTTAAAAGAACTACTATGTTTCTGCTTCATTTGAACAAATTTAACATTGGTATTTTGGATAATAGATTCATGCTGCCCGGAAATGAGGCCAGAAGTCACCAGAATTAGAGATTACTAATTCGTATTGCATCTCGTCCCAGGTTTGAGCTTGCTAAGCCTAAAATGAAGTACTTACATCTCTCGTACATTAATTACTGTCACCTAAGGAGGACTAGCCAATCTGTCAATATAGGTTAAAGAAAATTAGTTTCAACATTCCCATATCGGTTCGTTTTATCATAAAAAAGTTATTTAGGCTATCTAATGCTTGTTAATGTACGAGTAAACATTCTCACCTCTAGTAGTAAACAAAGCCATCAATGACCAATGGCGGTAATAGCTGTAACGAATGCCAGTAAATGGCACCGCTTAGTCCATTGTTAGTGAAGAGCGCTCAAAAACTGCACGTCGTCTCGCCGCTCTACTATTGCAGACCATAGTTACTTCGTCTATTGTAATATTTATCTTACAGATTCACTTTCGCCTAAGGCTATCAATTGGCCTCTATTCGTCATTGTTGTTGTTTACCTGTACAGTTTTACACTATTAGTTGTACATTTAATAATGTAAGAGTAAAGAAAACTTCGGTAAAAGTAAAGGGCCTTAATATAACGAGAGTGGGGGAGCTTTTACATAGAGAACTAATTTCATTAAAAAATATCCTCAGTATTATAGATATCATGCATGTTATATTGTGTGCATATATATTATATATATATATATATATATTTTTTTTTTTTTTTTAATCAGATACTTTGTAATGAGACTGTCTGAACCAAAATTCAATTACGTTGTGAAGGCTATCAAGTGGTCTTTGTTCGTGATTATTGTAGTTTACCTGTACAGTGTCAATTAATTGTACAGTTAGGTAAAAACAAAGGGCCTGTTGTACTATTAAACAATTTAAGTTATGTTCAATTCAGATATAAATTCACTTCGTGTCAATATGTAAGACATTGGTTATGCACATATATTGATGCCTTGGCGATTTAAATGGTAAAATATATATATGGTTGTTGGCCTCGAAACAACCTTGACAGTGACCTTCCGAGTCCGGGTCAGACAGACCCCCGGGCCGTAGGCCCCGTTATTGGCCCAAAGTGAGATGTGGGCCAAGCCAGGTGCAGACCGGTCCGGCACCTGCAGGTGACCCATACCAGCGCAGCTTTTTATCTCATTATTAATTCGGCTTTACGGATTTATTTCTTTATCATGATGATTTATTGTTTAAACCTTATTATTTATAAGTCGAAAGTAGGCCTAATAAATAAAAATAAAAAGTATCTGAAAAATTAACAGAACTCTATCATTTACTTCTTTAAAGAAATACATAAATATCCCTTAGAATAAACTTATTCGTCTACGAATAGAATAATACAAAACCGTCAACTAAACTCGTCAAACATAATTATTTTGTTGACCCTTAAATATGTAACTTTAAGGTTTATACAAGCAGCCTTTCCAACCATCTTAATAATATAGTACAACTAACTGATGTGGCAGTGTTTGTTTTTCAGTTGGCATTTTGAGTGTTTTTTGTAATTCTATTTTTATTTATTTTATTATTTTTTATACTTATTGGCCAAGGGATTTGGTCTGATAGTGGTAAACGAAGATATTTGATAGTCATATGCTTTAATTAAAACTTTTATATTTGTGGTTCGAAATTATTTAAATGAATTATTAATTTGGATGGTTTTAATTGAGATTATTAAAAAAAGTGTTTAACCAAAGAATATTTAACTAATAAGTATGACCTAACCTTAATTGGATAGAGACAATTTGCAAGTATGGAGAGCCATTTATCAATATTTCAAAGTAATGGATCCGTTGTCTGGCCTTTCCAGATGGACTCAAGTTAGCTTTCCCTCATTCCTATACTTTACGTTACGGGTTAAGCGTGTCTGAGAAAGCTTTACATGAGTACGGCAATAAACTAACATTAATGGTAACCACTTTGTGTACTACCACTGTATTTACCGCTTGCACCGAACCGTAATAGTTAGTGTCACTGTTTAGCCGAGACATTTAGTAACGCTTTGAGCAAATAAACAAATAAATCTTTATTTTGTCGAAACACCCTAAACATTACTTAATGACGTGGGTCTTTTATTTTTCTTTATTTATTATTATTATTATTATTATTATTGAATACACCAATATTTTGGCTCTAGCAGTTTCAATATTATTCCACCAATATTTTGCCTCTAGCAGTGTCAATATTGTTCCACCAATAGTTTGGCTTTAGCAGTTAATATTGTTCCACCTAATTTTAATTTCCAAGTTTTAAATATAGTTTTCATTATGCACCAATTTGTACAGGAAATAATTTATTACGAATAAGGATCCAGATTTCTCCATCGAAAGCGCATGTATCCGATTTTTTATGGGTCGAATGGAAGTAGGTCGAATACCGACCACCGGTGTCGATGGAATCTATAATGAAGTATCAGAAACAGGTTAATTGGTTGAGGTAGTAGTTCCCAGCGTCGTCAGCTGCCTCGTTCAGTTAGGATCAACTTCCTCAACGCATTCCTTCTCCCAGTAATATCATTGAAGTTCTTTATATTTTACCATGACATACATTTAAGATGTGCATCATCCAGTCACGGTCGTCTCGAAGAGTTAATTGCTAAGCATGTGTAGTTTCTAAATATGGTTTTAATTTTGAACATTTATTTTTTATTTACATCTTAAATTGCAGCTTATTCATATAATTTATTGTGATCCAAGTCTACAAATTTATATTATTTATGTAATCGTCATAAATCATAAAATATATTTAGTTTTATGCAACAACGACAAAAAAGCAAGGGTATTATATTTTGAGAATAATGTATTGTATATTTAGAATTTCATATAAAAACATATGTAACCAGAAATTCAAGAGAATACAGTATGTATCCATATCTTAAAATATTTTACATACAAATAACAACCTACCACTTTACACTAATGAGCTTATTTTCTTTTTTCAGGAGGGAAACGCGTTGATGCTTTGCAAGAGAATGTATATAGTGTTCATATAAGTTATTTAATTATAATTTATTTTAATACTTCAGTTATATTTGGCCATTATCGTTAAAACTGTTATGTACATAAGACTCAGCTGCCGGTCAGTTTTTTACCTCTGCCGCCAAGGTGCTATACATATGGTACAAGTAGACGTAGTTTGACACCTCAGATAGTTTCCTAGTCTGTATGAAGATGAAAGGTAATGATTATTTAAATGATTATTGTTCTTTCCCTTGTCAATAAAATAAAAACAAGTAGAGACAATGTCTTGTCTACATTTAATTCTACTCCGTATTTCACACCCTAACATGAAATATAAAAATATATAATAAATTAATTATTTATTGTTCAACTTTGTTCAATTCATTTTTCATTTTCATTCTTCAAATTTCCGATAGTATACTCTCAATACTTTAGTGATATGTTTCCTTTTCTGTCGATTTTTAAACTTTCGTTATTCTTCAATTATATATGTATGAAATTGACTCAACATGTTTTAATTATATTTATTCTTGATACGTAATACTACACAACGGTACAGTACTGACTCCTTTATCAACTCTCTTACAGTCACGTTATCATATCTTGTACATATCTTTTATTGATTCAACGTTTCTTATACTCACCCATAATTGCTAAATTTATTTGATACTCTAGTAGATAATGACACACTTTTTGTATCTACGCTAAATCATAATGAACTTTACTTGACTTCATTTTATAATTTGCTAACATATTTTTCTTCTTTACGTATGAAAAAGTTTATCTTATCTTGCTTTGACTTGATTCTCTGTGATATCTTTAATATAGTTCAGCTTTTTATTGTAGTAACCAATAGACACAGATAGCTAGATATTCAAACAATTGTAAATATTTCATACTTAACCACTTATGACCGACTGATATTTGCTATTAATTGCTTAGAGTGTTTTTTATACAATTATTTATTGATTTAAAATTAATTAATTTTAAAATACGTTTTGTTTTCTTTGGTGTTCATGGATTGTCAATTTAGTTTGTTGTAATGTTTGGTTCTTTTTCGAATGTTTTATTAATAGTTTCTTTCCATTGTTATTTATATCTACCAAAGAAATGAGTGTTTTCTTTAATAAAACAATATTATAATATTTATTTGTTAGTTTTATTTCATCCAATGGCCCTCAAATATAGTGGAACAGTTTTTACATTATTCTAATATATTGGTATTTTCCATCGCCCAGTGAGGACTACAGTCGCTCCAGCTACAAAAGCGGCAGTTAGCACCTTTACATCTAAGGTAGCTTCGTCTGAAAATACAAGCACAGAATACACAAACCTCACGAGATAGGAATATCTTAGCCTACAAGGAAGTCAGTGGTGTAGGCGTTGAGATATAGACTGTAGTAATAGGTGGAGCGGCATGGACACCTACGTTAACCTAACCTTAGCCTACAAGGAAGTCAGTGGTGTATGTGTAGTGGCATGGACACTTACGTTAACCTAACCTTAGCCTACAAGGAAGTCAGTGGTGTAGGCGTTGAGATATAGACTGTAGTAAGTAGTAGGTGGAGTGGCATGGACACTTACGTTAACCTAACCTTAGCCTACAAGGAAGTCAGTGGTGTAGGCGTTGAGATATAGACTGTAGTAGTAGGTGGAGTGGCATGGACACTTACGTTAACCTAACCTTAGCCTACAAGGAAGACAGTGGTGTAGGCGTTGAGATATAGACTGTAGTAAGTAGTAGGTGGAGTGGCATGGACACTTACGTTAACCTAACCTTAGCCTACAAGGAAGTCAGTGGTGTAGGCGTTGAGATATAGACTGTAGTAGTAGGTGGAGTGGCATGGACACCTACGTTAACCTAACCTTAGCCTACAAGGAAGTCAGTGGTGTAGGCGTTGAGATATAGACTGTAGTAGTAGGTGGAGTGGCATGGACACTTACGTTAACCTAACCTTAGCCTACAAGGAAGTCAGTGGTGTAGGCGTTGAGATATAGACTGTAGTAGTAGGTGGAGTGGCATGGACACTTACGTTAACCTTGTTGGATTAGCTTCGCATATTCATCGATTCACATTTAGTTTCCTACCTGAACCTAGACATGCCCTTGTAATTGAATTTTCACCAAATTCTTTAAGTATTTGGACATTGTATGGAAGTAATCTAGTTTATGTTCTTGTATATGAAAGGTGATATATATATATATATATATATATATATATATATATATATATATATATATATATATATATATATATATATATATATATTTGATAAGATGTGATATATAATAACATTGTAATGAAAGGTGATATTTGATACTTCATAAATACTTTTGTAAAAATGTTACTAAACAATATTTACAATAATTAAGTTATAAACTATATATTTTGAAAACCTAGCTAGTTTAACAGTAGAGAAGACATTTAGTAAATTCGTGAGGTGACTAGAAAATGCATAGTTACCGACTGTTTTATTATTTAGCTTCAGTTGATCATCAGATGATGTGAACTTAACTAACCTAACCGAATCCTGTACAAAACTGTGAGATTTGTGTTTAAGTCGAGTGTTTATTATAGTTACTAGTGTGCGGACCGGCAGGGCTGTCCCTTCAGAGGATATATGTGATCAGTTGTTGTGGTTAATAGTTGGTGTTTATAATGATCCCGTAATGGCCACAAATCACGACTCACTGCAAAAGTTGTTTAAAATTCGTGATTTAAAATAATAATTGTAAACAAAAATTTCACAAGGTTAACACTAAACGTATGCTAACTTAACATATCCGTTCCAAAAAGTCGAGATTTGCGTTAAATTCGGGTACCTGGCCTACGGGACGGCCTTCTAGCAGTTCCTACAGTGAGAATATATGCACATTTGTTTCTTGTGGTTAATAGTTGGTGTTTATAATAATCGTCATTCTCAGTGAAAATAAACTTGTGATTTAAATAATAATTGTAATGTCAAATTCCACAAGGGCAGCATTATGTTTTGTTTTCATTTTTAAACTAATTTTCATTTAATTTTTATAAAACTGTTCATTTTTATATATTCCTGATATTCTTTTCAGTAGCTAAGTAAATATAAGGTACAGAAGCAGAGATTTGGTTAACAACGAAATAATTTGGCATGTGGAATAGGGGATTTGGAATGAAGAAGAAGATAGTGCATTTGAAATTCATTTAGACTCTACACAATAAATAAAATAAATTTATGTTCATAATAATAAAATAGTTTGAATGTCTTCATAATATAGCATTAATTAAAAAAGCATTCTAATAAAATCGTCTTATAGTAGTGTTACTGTTGCACATAACCTCACTTTCAACATCACTTTCTCCCTTGTTTTCGTTATAACATTCCAATTCCGCAGAAAAAACTATATTTATGGCTGAAAATCAAGCTTTTTAACCTTTCAACCGATAATAGAAAAAGTAAAATAGGCAGTAACATAAATAAGACATTAGAAACAGTGGCATTGAATCAAACTCATATTACATTTTGAATTAAAACAGGTTCATCGAAAAAATATATCGAAATATCGAAATAATATACCTGATGAAATTGTAAGAATACGATTCGAGTTCAACATCATTAGCATTTCATTCTAAATTCACTTTTATTTAACTAAAATAATTATTACTTCCTTTCCAGCAATGCAATAAATAACGATAAAGAAAACTAATTTAAAAACAAATAAGACACATTTATGTAACCTGTATTTACGAGTTTGAGTTTTCTAGTTTTTTCCTATAAAAAGACATTTCCACAAAAAATGTTTTTTTAATGTAGCTGCTTTTTTTAAGAAGTTGGTTTTGAAAACCTATTAGGAAAGATATTTTGTGAATTCGTGAGATGACTAAGGCACTGGTGGCGCAGTGTTGTAACCCAGCTACATGGGGACAAAGTGTTTGGGAGATTGTAGGCGATAGGTTGTATGCTCGGTCCTCTTAATCCCGACATGGCGTCCGCTTGGTGGTTGCTATCGGCGTGGACACTACTAGAGAAGTCTGGGGTGTCCATGTTGGGTGGTAATCATTGTGCGGATGTTGTGTGGGGGAGATAACTGAGTATCAGGCTTGTCAATTAGCTGAAAATCAGACCAGCGCTACGTGGTTCGGATTCCACGTAAAGCTGTAGGCCCTTAGTTGCCCTGGCTGTTGGGCTATTAATAAATTGCCCTTTCTGAGGAACAGTTGAACTCAGTTAGTAACCAGACTACACTCATCCACACTCATCCTACATTCATAAAAACCATTCATATTCGCCTTAAAATACGCACAACGTTGTGTCGGCGTCTTATATGTAAGAATATGTAAGAATAAGAATAAGATTTGCATAGTTAGGCCTACCAAGTTACAAAACAGTCCTTTGTGGATGATAAAATAATAATGAGTTATTAGAAAACTCACATCTATATTCTCAAATTGACACTCATAAGATAAAATTGAATTTTTTACACAAGAGGAAAACTTAGATGGGAAACTGGCCTACAGAGAATATGTGGAGTGAAAATTTATTGCAAGAAAGGTAAAGGTACACAACATTGTTAAGCTTACACAAAATCGTAATTTAAATGTTAACTCAAGCAGAGTTCCAGTCTCTAGTTCAATTACGACCACTTCCAAGCAAAGTTTTATGCCATACAATGAAAGAGAAAGTTTCTATAATTTTACAAATCGCTTAGATATCTGCATGAATATTAGAGGAATTAAGGACAACAACTGAGAACTCTCACTTTCACTTACATTGATTGATCGACAGTTGTACGATTTATGTGCTCCAGAAGATGTCACTAACAAATTTTACAAACACTGTTCCATACATTACAACAATACATAGATCCTCAAACTAATATATTGGCATTAGCATTACTACACAAGTTTGTGCTAAGAGAGAAGCTAGTTAGTGGTGTTATTTATTAAAAATAAAAATAACTGATTTTTAAACAAACTTTAAGAAAGTATGTTACGAACTGTAATTTTAACTGTTCATGTAAAATATTAGTATGTGACATATTTTTAAGATTGCAATTTATTAGAGGACTAAATTATCCTGAAACCAGAAGCAGACTATTACAAAATGAAATCATTTGCTGAAATAGTTGAAACAGTAACTTACTTGCATACTTGTTTGTTCCGTCCGAAGTTCTTGAGGCAGGAATTATAAATGTCAATAAGGTTTATTTTGTTCTAATATAACAAAGAATAACCAGTCTAGTTTTTCTAATAAGAAAAACAAGACTAAAAAGCTAAGCCTATGGATTTGGTTTAATTTTATCTTATTATCTAAAACAATCCACGTTCGGACGATTTTTTTTGGCTCAAGAATTTTTAATTTGGGGGGAGGGGTTGCCGACCACGATAAATCGATTATCACGGTCTCAACTCTGGGAAAATTCTAATTTCTATCCCAGAAGCTCCTAGACGTCCCGTGCGGGAATTACTTGACAATTTATTGCTTAGAAGATCATGTTGTGTTTTATTTACTTACTTGTTCATATGTGATGCAAGGTAACTAGAATAACATAAGGTAGGGATCACGATGATATCATTGGAGAGATCGTTCCATCAGCTGTAGTAAAGAACGGCTATTACGCAAAATAATGAACAAAAGTATTACTAATAGTAATAAGTGTTTTATTACATGAACATGATACAATGTTATGGCAATCATCATTGTTTTTAGCTAAAATTTTCCACACATCCCAACATCAAACTCCTTTTCAGACATACAATTTCTTCATTCACTCTCTTCCATTCATTCGAATTGCTCCACCCTTTCCATGGTCAGTCAATCAATTGTTAGGTCTCCCTGTTGTGTGCCATAAACTCGTTTATACTATAAAATGCGTGTTTGGCCAGTGCAGTTTTTAGACGAGTCTTGAATGCCTTCAGCATGGGGCACTTTTGATAGGATTCGGCAATTTGTTGACAAAACGAACACCTCCCTGAGGAGGCAAACGTTCATGAGCTACCTTCCAGTGTCCCTCAGTTCGGTAGTCATCCCTGCCTCTAGTTGCATAAGAGTGTATATCGCAACCTCATGTGGTTTCGCACTTTGATTTCAAAATGAAGCATGTTTCTAAAATGTAGAGTCAACAGGTTTTTTTAAAGCTGGTCTACACGACTCTCTAAATTGCAGTTTTGCTATTGTTCGGCTGCTTTCTTTTGGAGGACAAACGTTCTAAACAAATGTGTGGTTGCGCTTGATACACAATAAATATCAATTAATATATTTTACACGCCACCTAACTTATATTTAACTATCTAGCTTATCCTCATAACATTCTTCCAGGCTGTAGAATTCTCTATTAATGAGTAGTTTTTTAGTTCTTTTTTTAAATTTCACTATATTTGTCTCCCTCGTTAGATTTAATGGCAAATGATAGTACATTTTTATTAATGAATAGAAGATCTGACGTTCATAAAAGGTTGTTTTGTGTGAGGGAAGTGAAATTAAATCGTATCTTCAGAAATTATAATTAGGGATGACGGAAACAGGAAAAAGGTTTAAGTTAGTTTTTAATAAGTGAAGTTTTTAAACAATGAAATATATAAATGTATTAAAATGTTAAAATGTGATTCTCTCAGAAAACACCTCGACATAATGATTGTCTCTTGAGACCAAACATTATCCGAATTGCTTTTTTTGTGAAATGAAAATTTGCTTTGTTTTGGAGCTATCACGACCCCAAATCGGAACTCCATTGGACAGTATAGGAAAAAGCTTCCGTAATAAGCTGTCAGAAGAATTCTACGGTCATAGAAATATGACAATCTACGAAGCAAGAAGAGTGCACGACTTAACCTTTTAGAAACAGCATTAATTTGGTCATGAAAATTAAGTTTTTAATCAGTAATAATGCCCAAAATATTTACACTAAAAACCGAACTCATTTCCATATCCCCCGTCATCTCCTGAAACACATCAACTTTATTTTTCAAGGAAAACTGGACAACTTTGTTTTTTTCTATAATGAATTTTAAGCAGTTTTCAGACAACCACTATAAGATAGTACTTATTTCCATAAATAGTTCTATCTACAACTGCTTGTAGTATTTGTTGACAATGCTCAGGGAATTATCGTCTGCAAACAGGCAAAGATTTGGATACACAACTAGATATGTTATTAATAAATAATAAAAACAACATAGGGCCAAGAACAGATTCCTGAGGAACCCCTGATTTTAATCTTAAGACTTCAGAATTTTTATTTTTAATACACCCGAATTCATTGATATAAGAAACTGAAACAACTTATGACCTGTTTTCTAAATATGAAGTTATCCAATCATATGATTTTCCTCTCAAACCAAGTTGCTTCAATTTTCTAAGTAAGACTCAATGATCGACAACGTCAAAAGCTTTGTTTGAATCCAGGAATAGCCCGAAGGTGTGCATTTGTTCGTCTAGAGAAAAAGACAAGTTGGATATAAAATGGAAAAGAGCATTCAAAGTAGACTTATTTTTTTAAAACCAAACTGTCCCTCGTATAATACATTATTAGCATAAAAAAAGGATTTCAGACGTTTCAGAATCTTTTGTAAGACCTTAGAAAATGTGGGTAAAATTGATATGGGCCTAAAAATATCTAGATGGTGAGATTTTTTTTTTTTTTTGACAGGCTTGACAATTGCAGTCTTAAGCAATGATGGATATTTAACACACTTGAATGAAGAATTAATTAAGTGAGTAAGAGGTGACACAAGAGCCAGAGAGCATGCTTTCAAAAATATGAAGGAAATGCCATCTCGCCCTGAAGAGTTGCTAGACTTGAATGATTTAATGACATCAAAATCTCTTTTTCGTTTCTAGGGAATGAGAACATACATATGAATTGTTTAGGTAAGATAGAACCAGGTGTAGAAAATGTTCCCCCAACTTGACAATCCTTAACAGTCAGAAACAGCTTTTGATTGGTACCATCCATACCATTCACAATTGATAAATTTGTAAATGGTTTTGAAGACTTCCCTGGAATATTTTTTTTAACATCATCCCACATTGCCTTTTGCAGTTTCCAACCCTGTGTAGAGAAGATGATGCTTTGTAATGCTAATTAACCTTATCTCTAAATACTTTTTAATTTATTGAAAGTTTTTTTTAAGACTCGACATCTCTTGTAAGAGTATACAATTGAAGCAAATTTTCTCTCATTTCATACAGATGTTGGTATAGACTCACTCTCATAGGAGACTTATTTTCTTTAATTTTTATTTTCCTCTCTGGGAAAGCTAATTCAAAATTATATTTAATTTCAGACATGAATGCTTCAAATTTATCATCAATATCTACAAAAAAAAAAAAAAACAACTCATACGAAGATTCATTTTAAAGAAGGAATATAAACACCCTGATATTATCCTCAAAATAATGACTTACTCCTTTTAAATACTAGGAGCTTTATTTTCTTAAGATCTCCAACTTGCGCAGTTGGTCCGTATGGTCCAAACATGGTCTACATGAGAATCCTAAGTCAAACCTTGATCTAGTTGTGGTTCCAAAATTATGTTGGTTCTAAATAAATATGTTGACAAAATAATTAGTACCAATTTGGTACTCATTATGTATTAAATGTTTGGTAAACCTGTACATAGTAAATGTTCTCAAGTTACGATGCTGATGCTACCGTAAAACAAAACATTTTCTGATACTACAAATATTAGTTAGTTCACCGCAACTGGCTATAGCGATACCAGTATCTTATTAACAACACTTTTGTTTATTCTGTTGCGTAAAATACGGTTATTTCTACAGCTGGTGGAATTAAATTCTTCTTGAATTAATTAAACATAATAATTATTGACAATAGTTTTTTTTAATAGATAGTAAATAACTATGAAGACTAATGTGAGAAATCAGCTGTAAAAACATTACAGTTTTTCATCATTACATCATCAGTTCATCATTACGTACAGTGATACTGGCCCACCCGCCCATCCATACACGTACAGTGATACTGGCCCTCCCATACACGTACAGTGATACTGGCCCACCCACCCTCCCATACACGTACAGTGGTACTGACCCACCCGCCCTCCCATACACGTACATTGCATGCCCACCCGCCCTCCCATACACGTACAGTGATACTGACCCACCCGTCCATCCATACACGTACAGTGATACTGGCCCACCCACCCATCCATACACGTACAGTGATACTGGCCCACCCACCCTCCCATACACATACAGTGATACAGTGATACCACCAACTCACCCACCCACCCGTACACATACAGTGGTAATCACCCACCCACCCACCCTTAGACGTACAGTGGTAATGACATTACCACTGTACACTACATGGAGTATCATTAATAATTTTAACAGCCATGGCATCTAAGGGACCTAACTGTATTGACCCACCCGTCCACTCATACACGAACAGTGGTATTAACCCATCCGCCCACCCATACACATACAGTGGTATTGACCCACCCGCCCACCCATACACATACAGTGGTATTGACCCACCCGCCCACCCATACACATACAGTGGTATTGACCCACCCGCCCACCCATACACATACAGTGGTATTGACCCACCCGCCCACCCATACACATACAGTGGTATTGTATAACCTAACATAAATGTTAGGTTATCGTTGCGTGTTACTGGAGTACTCTAGAGGGCGTTATAACACTGTTCCTCAAACACAGTGACGGCTCCTGCTAAAAGTCAGCTGATCTCTCCAATGACGTCATGATGATCCCTACCTTATAATTCTACTTACCTTGATGTGATGAAATTATTTAATATTTATTATTTTTTTTTTTTTAATTTGTTTGTATATAATTACCGACTTTGTCATATTGTTTTATCACTATCACTGTTTATCGTTTTACTCCTTATTAATTACTGTGTTAATGCTATTTGTGTTTATTTCCATAATTTAATAT